>JASAND010018390.1:0-30057 GCA_030248195.1 Trissonchulus latispiculum
CCCCCCGTCATCCTCTTTTCCGATAACCCCTATGTCAACGTTTTCTGGTGCAGAAACAATTGCGTTTTTTCAAATTTTCCGTATCCCACGCTACGAAATTACCCCCCCCCCCGGTGGGAGTTCGGCCCCTCGTCAGCCTGTTTTCCGATAACCCCTCTGTAAACATTTTCTGATGCGGAAACAATTGCGTTGTTTCAAATGTTGCGAACCCCACGCACCGCGGCCCCCCCCCCCGGTGGGAGTTCGGCCCCCCCTCTTCCTGTTTTCCGGAAAACCTTTTCTAAACGTTTTCTGATGCAGAAACAATTGCGTTTTTTCAAATTTCCCGAACCCCACGTAGCGGGACGACCCTCCCCCCCCGGTGGGAGTTCAGCCCCCCGTCATCCTGTTTTCCGATAACCCCTCTGTGAACGTTTTCTGATGCAGAAACAATTGCGTTTTTTTCAAATGTTCCGCACCCCACGCAGCGTGACGACCCTCCTCCTGGTGGGAGTTCGCCCCCCCCCGTCATCCTGTTTTCCGATAACCACTCAGCGCGACGACCCCACCCCCATAAGGTATTTTTAGGGCTTTTTGCCCAGGAGGGGGGGGGGGAGAAATTTGGGGGGATTTTTTACAGAAATGAGCCAAAAAGTGGTATTTTTGGCGTATTTTGCATGGTGAAACACAAAATGTTCTCTAAAATACCATGATTTAAACTGAAAATACCCAGTTTTAAGAAAAATCTCCGGCGAAGCCGGAAAAGTTTTGAACATTTGACCAGTTTTGGAAAAAATGTAGACCTCATTTAGGGGAAAAGCCCAAAATCCGGGGGGGGGTGCCATTTTCGGGGTGCCCTGTCCCCCCTGTAAAAATACCCTGCCCCCCGTGGGCGTTCGGACCCCCCTCATCCTGTTTTCCGATATACCGACCCCACGCACCTAATTCTCTTTTCAGATAAACCCTTACACACACAAACCAATATAAAGGGATGCGTAGAATGCTCCGTAGAAATGATAAAAATGCACTAAACGTGCTTACAATAGATATATATATACGTACGTATATATGTACGTCCTATCTGGTTTTTCAAATCGTTTTTATGGCAGTTTATTCATTTTATTAAGCCCTCGAAGAAAAACGCTAAAGCGGAAAAATGCAAGAAACAAGAGGGAAAAATGCCCTAGACGGGCATGCAATGGCTAGAATAGGGAAAGAAGGAAGGGCGGAAAAATGCCGATATATATATATATAATTGACAGTCGGCGCTGAAAATGATAGAAACTAGATTCAGCGCCGAATAGGGAAAGCAGTCGGCGCTGAAAATGATAGAAACTAGATTCAGCGCCGAATAGGAAAAGCAGTCGGCGCTGAAAATTATAGAAACTAGATTCAGCGCCGAATAGGGAATGCAGTCGCGTAGCGTGGAACAGGCACTTCCTCCGTCCATCCTATTCGCGTGAATTGAGATATATCCAGCTGAACGGTTCATTTTTCTAACAATGTTACCTTCGATACGGTATTCTCATTAACTGTGAATGGGTTTTATACCTTCTTGCGTGAATTACAATATGTTGATATGAGCGCCTGCTTTCTCGTACAATTTTATCTCATATCGGCTTTTCCAACACAACATTTTTAACGATCAATGAAACTTTCAATTTGTTTTAGACTACTATTAAGAGCGAAATTATTAAAAGTCCGAATGCGTAACAGAGTATTCACAGTTAGAACTACTAATACTAATAGACAATGTACTTTATGTACTTTATGCAGAAGACAGCAGCTCCGGCTTTGACTTTGTTAAAGAACAAAGCTAGCTAGTTACACCACATTTCGTTCACATAATGACGCCTAATGTTAGCTGTGTTAGTTCATGATCCACAATCAACAACGAAATTTCTACTCTTTAAAAGCAGACTTTGCTTACACAAACGATATTGTATCCTGCCTAATTTCAAACGCTGTATATACAACATTCTCGGGTAGTGCAGAGCAGTTCACGCGAATAGGATGGACGGAGGAAGTGCCTGTTCCACGCTACCCGACTGCATTCCCTATTCGGCGCTGAATCTAGTTTCTATCATTTTCAGCGCCGACTGCTTTCCCTATTCGGCGCTGAATCTAGTTTCTATCATTTTCAGCGCCGACTGTCAATTATATATATATATCGTCATTTTTCCGCCCTTCCTTCTTTCCCTATTCTAGCCATTGCATGCCCGTCTAGGGCATTTTTCCCTCTTGTACGAATGAGAAAATTGTTTTCAAAGGAAGTTGTAGTCAGCTTGTGATGCTAGTTGATGAACTAGTAAGTAACCCAACAGCTTTTTAGATATATACGTACAATTTTAACGTTAAAAAGGGAACGTTTGTGCAATATTTTAAGCTGCATATATACTACATTTTACACTACAAATATTTTAACGTTAACAGAGAGCGTTTGTGAAAATTTCGGCCCCACTAAGGCAGACGAACATCTGGTGTGCGTAACTTTCGCATAACGTGAGCGATTTAGTTTAAATTTGGTATGTATATGGGTGCATTGGAATATATTTCTGATTAATTTGCAGCAAAATTTTAAAATGTTAGGTTTTTCGAGGCCGGGATTGATTTAAGCCCGGTTCATGCTTGTCTCTATGTCTCTACACTGATAGAGACAAGACGTTAATACTTAAAAGGACAAAAGGACAGAGATTCGGTCATGTGACAACAAATTCAAATTTCATTGGCCACATGGCGTAGTTAAAAACGAAAAATATTTTTGAATTGGAACAATTCAACACTATTTTAATTGCCCTGTTAACAGCTAACGTTATTATGTAGGGGCGCGATAGCGCCCCTACATAATATGGGTGTAAAGGCGTCTGCGCGGCCTCCTGGAGACCGTGTTGGCCTGGAGCCAGCTAATTAGAGGTCCGGGAGGGGTAAAAATGTTACCATCGTAAAGTACTCGAGTAGTACGTACTACAAGTATCACCATACTTTTGGTTCGAATTCGAAACTTCAAATTTTTGCACTTGGCAACAGTTAGTTTGCGTTTGCTTTTTTTTCTAGGTGAATAACGCTGTTCGGAAGTGCATTTTCTAGCGAAGTGTTGGAACGTTGTGGGCATTTTGGTCCAGTACTACTGTTATATGTTGGTAGACAGTATCCCCCCATGCTACCTTTTTTTGGTCATTTTGGCACCTGGCCAATTTTGGCTCTGTGCCAAGGCCCCAAAGTCGGACTTTCGCTATTTTGGCACTTCGGTTGTGGTGGACTTTTTTTCACAGGCTAGCAGCTAGATCGGTTTGGTTTATTTTATTTGAATATTTCGGCCAATGCACACAAAGTAACGAGGGGGATTTTTTAATTTCGCTCTGTAGCTTTCAGGAGATAGGCCCAAACTTTGCATTTTTTTGCCTGTGTGGGCGAAAAGTTTCTAAGTCCCACTTTTACTAGAAATGGCCTAAAAGTCACTAAAAATGGCGTTTTTCCGCCTTGGGGTGGTACCCATATATAGTAAATCGGGGTCGCTGAAAACGATGAGCATACTGCTGAGGTCGGTGGATGTGACCCCTGACCCCCAGGGCCTGCGGGTCGGGGGTCAGGTGGGGGTCAAAAATGAAAGTCTTCAAAGGTGGTCATGTTTGGTATCAAATGAAAGCCCCTGGCGAGGCGATCAACTTTTGTCATTATGCCACCCACAAAAAGTGGCCCCACCGACCTGTGGGTGGGTGCCCCACCCACTGTGGGTCGGGTGTGGGTCAAAAATGAAAGTCTTCAAAAGTGGTCAAGTTTGGTATCAAATGACAGCCCTTGGCGAGGCGATCAACTTTTGTAATTATGCCACCCACAAAAAGTGGCCCCACCGACCTGTGGGTGGGTGCTCCACCCACTGTGGGTCGGGTGTGGGTCAAAAATGAAAGTCTTCAAAAGTGGTCAAGTTTGGTATCAAATGACAGCCCTTGGCGAGGCGATCAACTTTTGTCATTATGCCACCCACAAAAAGTGGCCCCACCGACCTGTGGGTGGGTGCTCCACCCACTGTGGGTCGGGTGTGGGTCAAAAATGAAAGTCTTCAAAACTGGCCAAGTTTCGTATCAAATGGCGAGACGAACAACTTTTGTCATTGTACCATCCGCGAAAGGTGGCCCCACCGACCTGTGGGTGGGTGCCCCACCCCCAGTGGGTCCGGTGGGGCTCAAAAATGAAAGTCTTCGAAACTGGTCAAGTTTGGTATCAAATGAAAGCCCTTGGCGAGACGAACAACTTTTGTCATTGTACCACCCACGAAAAGTGGCCCCATAGTTCTGTGTACTGAAATACGCTGCGGGATGCTCGGCTCCTTCTTAACTCATTATATAATCTCACTGGAAACGCATCCATCATTAAGCCGGAAAATTAAGCTATGCCAACCAATTAAATTAGTTCAGTTAAACAAGAGAGATTTTGAAAATTTCGCTTTCGGATTTTTTTCACTGCAAGATTTGGTTCCAAAAGGGGATCCACATTTTTGATATGGAAAGTTCGTTCATGGAGGCCTTCCCTTGCCAATTCTCCCTCGGCCTCGACATACGAGCTAATCTTAAGGCCAATGTTTAACAATATTGGAATATTGTCAGAGAATCTTTAAAGTGCTAAGAGGACAAGAAAGTAAAATGCTCCTCCGGAGCATGGAAAAGTAATATGGGTGGATGGGGTGAGGTTGCGAAATCAATAGAGGACTAGCTTTGCAAACGTTTAATATGGGCTAGGTTGTAAAAGAAAGGAGGACTAGGTTGTGGGCGAGCTAATATGGGCACAGCGTCGCCGAACAACCCATATTCGCGGGCTTGCACGCTTCGCTTCAGCGTTTGTCACATATAGAACGGTCAACATTATAGTAAAAATGTTGAATGGATAATCTGCGAGAACGTAGTAATTTGCTTGGTCAGTTTTAGGCTAGCCATATATATCTTAAATTTAGTTGGACTATGACAAGTATCGGACAGAAAGATAGGGATGTGGCGGTAAAACCATTGGTTCAATCCGGCAGGATTGCAGTCAATTACAATCGATATGAAATTATTCTTTAAATATGCTGTCTGTATATACGTATATAAATGCATAAAATGAACACTAGTAAGCTTAGACTTTCTCGAAGGAAAAGTCTGACTGTATAATACATGGAAGTACGAATATTCGGATATAGATTATATCATCTAATTTAAATCTGGAGCCATAATTTAAAGTCTAGAAATCGATATAGATGAATGTATAATATTTACAGCCCGCGAATATGGGTTGTTCGGCGACGCTGTGCCCATATTAGCTCGCCCACAACCTAGTCCTCCTTTCTTTTACAACCTAGCCCATATTAAACGTTTGCAAAGCTAGTCCTCTATTGATTTCGCAACCTCACCCCATCCACCCATATCATAGGGGTCGCGGCAGCGACCCCTATAATATGTGTCAAAAGTCCCTGGAGACACCGTAAAATAAGCTGCGCAGAGGCTGCGCAAAATCCTGCGCAGATCCTGCGCAGATTTCATGCGCAAATTGTAGAGCACATCGAGTTTAGTATGTGTGCGAAGTTTCAGCCCCGTATCACTTTCCGTTAAAAAGTTGTGCCCCGGACCGGTTATGGCGGCGATGTTTTTTTTTCGGTTTCTCCTATTTAATGGTCGTATTGTCCTGACTTTCCGCCTCTTTCACGTAATCTGCAGCGGAGGCCGGACCTAAAGGGGTATAGGGTCTGGTAGTACCCCATGCGCCATTTAAGAATCGCTACTTTTTTGCGCCGCAGGTGCGCCACAGCGCCGCAGCGGCGCCGCAAAGTCGGCTCAGAGCGAAAAGTGACCATTTTTGTGGTCGCTGCGCAGCTCGAACGTTAAGAGCTGGAGCCGATTTCTTTTTATATTCAGAAACTACATATATTGAACTAACTAAATAGCTAAGTCTCGTTTCTCTATCACTTCCCATGCGACCACAGTGGCCGGTCAAAAATGGTGAAAATTCGAAAAATGAAAAATCGAAATTTCTCGCTGTGTATTCAACTTAGAAAGCTCAATTCTTTCATACAAAGGTTTTCTGGCACGGCGAATTGATTCCCGTAAGCAGTTTTGCCGTCGGACCCACCCATATTGCTGGGCTGGTTCCACTTTGCTGTCGGGAGGGTCAAGTCGGTACCGACTTCCAAGAACACCATATAGGACTGTGCATAGCCTCTCAAAACTTTGTCCATAGGGGTTTTCTGGTGCGCCCAGCTCATTTCCGGTGTCCGTTTTGCCGTCCGACCCACCCATTTTGCTGGGCTGGTTCCACTTTGCTGTCGGGAGGGTCAAGTCGGTACCGACTTCCAAGAACACCATATAGGACTGTGCATAGCCTCTCAAAACTTTGTCCATAGGGGTTTTCTGGTGCGCCCAGCTCATTTCCGGAGTCCGTTTTGCCGTCCGACCCACCCATTTTGCTGGACTGGCTCCACTTTGCCGTTTGAAGGGTAAATCGGGTAGGGGGTCAAGTGGTCAAAAATAAGATTTTTCAAAAGTGGTCAAATTTGGTACCAAATGAAAGCGCTAAGTGAGCTGAACAACTTTTGTCATAGAATTGCATGCTCAAAGTGGCTGTAGAGTGCTGTGGTAGGGTGGGGTGGGGACTTAGGCGATTTTGGGTCAAAAATTAAAATTTTCAAAAGTGGTCAAATTTGGTACCAAATGAAAGCCCGCATCGAACTGAGCAACTTTTGTCATAGAAGTGCGTACCTAAAGTGGCTGTAGAGGGCTGTGGTGGGGTGGGTTGGGGACTTAGGCGATTTTGGGTCAAAACTAAAATTTTTCAAAAGTGGTCAAATTTGGTACCAAATGAAAGCCCGCATCGAACTGAGCAGCTTTTGTCATAGAAGTGCGTACCTAAAGTGGCTGTAGAGGGCTGTGGTGGGGTGGGGTGGGGACTTAGGCGATTTTGGGTCAAAAATTAAAATTTTCAAAAGTGGTCAAATTTGGTACCAAATGAAAGCCCGCATCGAACTGAGCAACTTTTGTCATAGAAGTGCGTACCTAAAGTGGCTGTAGAGGCCTGTGGTGGGGTAGGGTGGGGACTTAGGCGATTTTGGGTCAAAAATTAAAATTTTCAAAAGTGGTCAAATTTCGAGTCAAATGAAGGCCCGCATCGCACTGAACAACTTTCGCCATAGAACCACCCACCCAAACTTGCTGTGTCGGATTTATATACTTTCTTTCTCAACCGGATTAAACGACAGACATAGGCCCAACACACATATTATCCCCTTTTGTGCGGAGCATTTTTGTTACTTGTTACTTTTCCATGCTCCGGAGGAGCATTTTACTTTCTTGTGTATGTTGAAAACAGGCTTTTAAATTGGATACAGATGCAGCTACTTTAAAATATTCAACGTAACAGACTGATCACGTGATATCATTCGTTATCCTGATTGGTTATCTCTTAAGGACAGGCAGAAAAGTTGAGCATTGTTCAACTTCCCTTAGAGACTCTTAAGGACAGCTTAGAGGCAAAGGGACAAAAGGACAGAGACAGATAGGAACCGGCCAGAGACAGAAACTTATGACTTAGACAAGTATGAACCGGGCTTAAGGGGGAACCAAGAAATTGCTTGCCTCTTGGTTTGCTGAATTTGCTAAAACGTAGTACCGCATTATGCCAAACAGTGGCCCATGGGTTTTTTGGAGTCGGCAATTTCGGATTTGATTTTTGTAATCCAAAAAAACTGAAGTTGTAAGCTTAACGTTTAAGGTTATTTCTAAAAGCTGGATTGAAAAATTTACTTCAAACTTATGTTCAGCGGCACAGTGAACCCCTGTATACAGGGGATTTTTTTAGGGAGGCTTCCCGGAGGGGGGAAGGGACGGGCCCATGAGGGGGGGAAGATTTTTTTGCAAAGATGAGCTAAAAATTGGTTTTTTGGCGTATTTTACACGTAGAAGGGCAAATAGTTCCCAAAAATGCCAGGATTTAAGCTAAAAATAGCCATTTTTACAAAAGAATCTCCGGCGAAGCCGGAAAATGTTTGAAAATTAGCTTATTTTTGGCAAAAATTTGGGCCCCAAAAATTCCGTGGGGGGGAGCAAAAATCCCGGGAGGGGGCGATTTCGGGGGTGGGCGCCCCCCCTGGTAAAAAATACGCTGCCCTGGTATATACAATTTTTTAGCAAACTTGAACACATACTGTTGCGTTTTGTGAAAGTTACACACTGGCCTTTGCATTGCCAAATTTTCTAGCAAACCATCATAACATTTATTGAAATTGATTTCGGACGTGGACGGGACCCCTCAAAAATTGGAGGTTCGGTACAAGGGCTAGCAAAATCAGGGACGAGGGACAGTGCCAGGAAAGGCAGGTCAAACTAAAATTTAATGGAAATATTAGCCAAAAATATATAGCCAAAATTTTTTAAGCTTTCGAAAGATTTCCAAAAAATCGCGAAAAACTGCTTATATATTTTGCTTTAAAATGGTTGTAAAACAGCTAATTTATCGCTAATTTCGCTTAAAATTTGCAAAAATTGTACTTTTTCAAGAAAACTTTCTGCTTGGACCCTCCCCAAAATTTGAGATAAGGTACAAGTGCAGGTAAAATTTGGGGTAAAACAGGTATAGGACCCCTCAGGAATCGGTACCCTTGTTAATATATGCTTACAATCGATGACATCTTTAGTGCTAGCATGTTATATACGTATACATCTGAATGCGCATTATTCTAGAAAAAATGGCATGGACCTTCGTCGGGTTTATGGTTTCACAGAGACCTGTGCAGGCAATCGTAGATTAGGCCATTATTTTTCTGTGCATAGATTAATTTGCCTTCTCTAGCGTATTTTTCTTTGTTTTTTTTGATGTTTTAGTTATGAATCTCAGGGCGCGCCCAGAATGGAAGTTCAGCTAAGGTGTGTAGTATGGCCAACTTTAGAGCCGATTTTCTAGTTTCGCTTTTACCAGAATTGTTGTTGTTCTCTATTGGTTATGGCTGCGGCATTTCTGTGTATACTCGACCCAGCTTACGCTGAATGGATGAATCTGAGATATAACTCCCGAGACAAAAAACAAGTTATGTACTAACACTGAGCTTATTCTACTGAACTTTTGCCCTGAAAAAATCGCTCTTATCTTCAAAACCTTTAGCCGGATATTTTTATTCGATTTTTGCCTATTTTAACACTAAATCCGCTTATTATTGCACTAAAAACGAACTTTTTTGGCGATTACTATAAACACAGCGCAATTTTTAAGCTTGTTTTTAGAAACATTTTGACAAATATTTACCCCCCCGCAAATCGACTCTCCCACAAATAGGTCCCTCCCCAGAAAAATTCCCTAGAATAAGCCCAGACACTCATGATTGTCCGCGAATATGGGTTGTTCAGCGATCAGTTGGTCCGTGCTAATCAGTGTTTTTTTGCTCAAAAACGCGTGTAATTACACACTTTTTTCTGGAAAATAGCAAAAAAATTTTGGCGACTGTGTAACGTTACACCAAAATTTTGGACAAATTTTGCCAAATGGTCGGAACTTTTTCCAATGCTCATTCATTTGTTTCCACATATTTACCGTTTCTGGGGGGCTTCGCCCCCCAGACACCCCTTTTCCACCCTGTCTTGCATTTTATTTTCGGTATTTTTTAAGTATATATTAGTTATATGCATATTATATTTGCTATATTTGTTCGTTTTTGTATTAAAAACGCGTACACACCAAAATTTTTCAGCTTATGAAGCAAAATTTAAGTGGTTCCTTGCCAAGTTTTGTGCTACAGGAGGCCTTTCGAAAAAATTATGCTCCTTCGGTGTACTGGTGTTTTCCTTCTTTCTATCAAGTCAAAATCAATAAATTCAAATCATCGATGTATGTGACTGCTCAATTTTTTAATTTTGTCGATATGATTTGGTGAAACTCCAAATATTGCTGTAATAAGATGTTAAAATTTTACTTATAATTTTTAACGGAATAATTTTGTTAACTATAAAATTGTATACATGTGTTTGTATACACAGCAAAACGCGCGTAAATTAGGAATTTTCAGGTAGTTACACACTTTTTTCTGAAAAATAGCAAAAAATTTTGGAGAGGTGTGTAACGTTACACATAAGCCGTCGGCGAAAAAAAAACACTGGTGCTAATAGTACGACCAAAAAATTTGTTCACAAACTTTGACCGTTTATATAGCAGATTAACCTTTGGAGTAAACCCCAACAATATTTTTAGAATCGTTAGGAACTCGAGGTTTCGAAAATCCGGATTTACGGGTTTTATTGACGAACTGGAATTTTTAGTTTTCGCTTTTGTTTTTATCGCAATCAAAATTCTACTTACACGATCGAATAGAGCTGGTCCCTCTGAACATTTTTGCTTTTACAAGATTTTCATGAAAATACGTACACCCAATTTCTGGGATTCCCGGTTTAAAAATTTACGGATTTTAAACATTTTCTCCAATACCAACAGGATAGGTATCAATCGAAAGCTCTTAACGAGCTGAGCAACCTTTTGTAAAGAACGAACCCTTGAAGATATACTCAATGCGCCCAAATGTAGAGAGAGATATACTCAATTTCCCGGAATTCGCGAAAGCCGGATTTTGCCGATGTCAAAAATTTTCTTCAATACCCCACAATATGGGTATTATTTGATGAGCTCTTGATGAGCTAAACAAATCTTATAATAGAACCAATGTTTAAACTTGCACCAAATTCCTGAAATGCACGAATTCCGAATTTAACTCTAGCTTGGAAGTTTTTCGTGAATTCCGAGATGTGGGCCATTTCTGCGAATTGGCTCTGTTACAAAACTTGCTCAGATCACCAAGAGCTTTCAAAAGTGATACTCATATTTTGGAATATTGGAGAAAATTTTTAAAATTAGAAAAATCCTGTTTTTGCGAATTCCGGGAATTGAGTGCATTTTCAAGAGTTCTTTCTATTATAAAAGTTGTTCACTTTTCTTCAAATGTCCCCGACTCGAAAATTTGGTTCAAAGTACAAGCCTCTCAAAATTTTCTTGGGACAAGCCCCCCCCAAGATCCGACCCTATGTTAATTCTGGCTATAAGCGGTCAAATTTTGTACACACATTTTTTGGTCTTACTATAGTGTCGTTTTAACTTAGCCCTCTTGCCATTTACAGCCTGGCCTTCCACATTAAGGTTTTAACCCTGGTCCGTTTAAAACCTCACTTATATAGCTCGTTCATATTGTATTTTTCATGCTGCGTAGGAGCATTTTTGGTCTTGTTATTTGTTGCTGAACATATTTGTGTTTTCACAGATTCTGTCTATTAGATACAAGTACTGAACAGGCAGACAATTTTCCAACCGGCTGTTATGTTCGAGTGAATGGCCAATTTGTTTCTTTGCCGGTATATGTTTTTTGTATCATTGTTCAAAGATTAACGTTTATACATGTGCGTAGAATTGGCTTTTGGGATTCACCGGTGCACAGTTTAGAGATGGCTTTCTTTGATTTCTGTTTTGTACTTGATCGTTGGTTCTTGAATAGACTAAGCGCCTGCCCCGCAATTTTATTTTATTTATCAGGATTGGCCAGAGCCTTAGGGAATGAGGTCTCTGAAAGACGTTTGTCTTATCTAAGGTGGTGATTCCTTTTGGGCACATATTGTTGGTTGGCGGCTCAAATCAAGATGAAATTTGACAAAGGCTAAAGTGATCGCTTGCCGAAATTGGGAAGAGTAGGCAAAATCCAGGTTGCGCATACATTTTAGCTGCAAAAGGCAATTTCATAACTAAAAGGGGTCCTCAGATATTTGGCAGAGGTGTCGAATGATATGCGTCTACAGTTTGCAAAAAACTGAAAAATTACGACTCTAAAATGCAGTAAAATACTATTGGAAAATCAAAGTAATAGTTTCATTGTACGTATTCATTAAAAAACGGAAAATGGTAAAGCTATATTTTGATATAAAAATGGATTCTTAACCCCTAGTAATGGATGAGTACGTAATAACGGTTCATAGTGAATGTCTCCAAAAGGAATCACCACCTTAAATTGTTGACCGATCACCATAGATTGCATTATTGAGTATGGACTTTTATGGGAGTGTAAGGAGCAGCAGTTTTCCTACTTGTCAGGCTGTTTTTTTAGGATCTGATTCCCAACGATAATCCGTTCGTGCCGCGCAAGCGGTCCAGTCTGCCGGTGGATATCACCCGATACTGTATCCGCCACGCCGATTTTCGAGTCCAGACCCTCAGCGTTGCCTGGTTGCGTTATGACGATCCGACTGCTCAGAAAGTGAGTGGGTTTTTTCTCAGAAAGTGAGTGTTTTTTCTCAGAACGTGAGTGTTTTTTCCCTCAGAAAGTGAATGTTTTTCCTCAAAAAGTGAGTGTTTAGAACTTTTGTATCTATCTTGGACAGCTGGTTGTACTTACTTGATCGGGCGTCTATTTGTAGCATTGTCAAAAGACATGTCCGACGCATATTGGGCTAGGGGCAACCATATTCAGTACGTGTTGATGACTATGAAATTACCTTTAATAGCATAAAATACACACGGTATGGTCTACAATTGAGCGGCATGCGACAAATTTGCCGTTTCTCAGTGGGTACGTAAAACGACAGAAACCAGCTTTGTGCGCCGAATAGGGAATCGGTACTCAGCGACAACATAAACAAATACAAAATAATTTCCATCATTTCTGCTGCTGTCCGCTGTCAACTATCGCCGCACAAAGCTGGTTTCTGTCGTTTTTCCCCCCTAGAAAAGGCATTTTTCCGCTTCAGCAGAATCTCAATTGCAAACATGCACCGTGTATTTAACATTCAAGTCTTCAAGGAAATAAAGGTTCGCTCGAATAGGACGGAAGGAGGGAATTCCCCTTTGTTGTTGTTGTTGTTATTGTCAGGCTGCTCAGCCAAGAGGCTGTATGAGGGCGCTAATCTTTGTCTCTCCCTATCAGTCATAGCTAGTATGGCTCTCTCTTCGTTGCCTAAATGCTGTCCCACAATGGGAAGCTGGAGCAGACACCTTCTTGTCCTTTCGGTTCCGGTAGTAAGACATCCATTAACTTGCTCATACGCAAGGTAGAGGAGCACAGCATCTTTGGACACTCAGATGGCGTGGGATCAGAGACAAACCCGGAAAGATGTGTGATCCATTGTGAGTACACGACTCGTTTGTACCCAGCACTCCCTCGCAGGAGGTAGGCCGACCACATTGCAGAAGTGCTATAATATCCCAAGGGGGGTACCTTCCACCGGGAACTCCGCGCCCTACTCTTGACGATAAGTGGACTAAGGGTTCTTTAGCGTGCACTACCCCCAGCAAGTTAGCACACGGGCCCACCAATTTAACGCCTTATCCGACCGGCGGAGCAGTGACCTAAGTATCTTGCTCAAGGAAACAATGTAACGTCATTATGGCTAAGATGGGAATCGAACCTCGGACCTTTCGATCCTAAGTTCAACGCCTTAGCCATTCAGCCAGACAGCCACGAATTTCCTATTCAGCTCACAAAACTGGTTTCTATCATTTTATCAGCTGAGAAACGGCTTTTTCAGCTTCATCAAAAGGTTAATAATTGTATATGTATATACTACGGTCCATGTATTTTGTATTTTACGTCTAAATATTTTTCCTTATTCTACTGGATTGCCTGCCCTTTTCCTTTACAAGCATATCGGGATGCATGATTTTTGTTTTGATTTGTTCTTTCACTTGACTTTTTCCTTATTTTTTCCAGAATTGGGTTTTGACGGTTCGATTTGTTCGCCATGTCAATTCGGCCATCCTGGTGGAGCGCCTTCAAAAGTCGGCAGTAAAGTCTCGAAAGTATACCAAAAAATTGAGTACGTAACACGTGTTTTTACCTGTTATGTGTCTTGGCTTGTGTGTGTTTCCATTTTCAGACCAATAATTTAGGCAGTTTTTTCTAAATTTTCAGCCACTAGGCCAACAAATTATTTTAGTACTCAGCTGGCTTTTTCCTACACAGGGGTGGGTGGTGGGGGCACCCCCCGGCCCCCAGATATCGGTTCCCCCAGACTTGGGTCACCCTGCCCATGATTTGGGCCTTCCCCCCCGAACTCTAAAGTGCCCGGAAAAATAGGGTTTTGAGGGTAATTTTGAAAAATTTTTCCGGCTTCGGCGGCTTTTTAGGCATTTTTAAGCAATTTTAGCTATTTTAAGCTTAAATTTAGGTTTAAAATAGTTATTTTTTAGCTCATAAGCAAAAAATAGCTATTTTAAGCATTTTTTTAAGAATTTTTCTTCCCCCCCCCCCAGAAATCCGTGCCCCTCTCCCCCCAGAAATTTTTGCCTAGGAAAAGGCCAGCTCAGCAGAGTCTTTAATTGCCATCTTTTGTCTTCCTTTTCTCAGTTACTTATATTCTTTTTCAAAAAAAGCTGCTTAGTTTTTTATGTTTTTTGTCATTTAATACTGCAAAGAGTTAACTGATTAATTATTTTGGTTGCTATTTGTTGTCTTTTTCAGTAAAGGAAAAGTTGACCTGCGATGAAAATAGTGAACTGTCTACGACTTATCTGCGGGTTTCGCTTAGCTGCCCTGTAAGTGCTTTATCTGTAGCAGTCGTACTTATTTGTTTGCTAATTTTGATCAAATTTGTATTTAATTAAATTTAATTTTGGAATGTTGTTTTTGAAAGCTGCCTGGGGCTAAAATCCTTCTGGATACAAGGTCTGTGTAGACGGGATTATGATTTCAGTAGTTTTGTAGAAACAGTAGTTTCAGCAGTACTTATATAGTAAAGCAGTACAGGTTTTTGACCATAGTGTTGGCTGTTGATTAAAACAAAGATTATATTTAGATTTTAAAACCAGATTTTAATAGGAATTTGGAAGCTGGCTGGATAGCTGAAACTGAAACTTTAGTCTGTATATGCCTAGAGTTGTGCCGTTAAGAAACTTTCCGGGCCGGGCCCGGTTCCGGGCCTACTAACATCACCGGGTCGGTCCAGGCACGGAGGCCCGATTCAAGGCCTGGGCACAACTCTATAATATGCCTGACTTCTTGTGAGTGAAAAAAGTGCTCTAATATTTTATAAAACCATTGATTGATTGATTGGGTTGGGTTGTTTGTTTTCAGATTAGCATGCGTCCTGTGGAGGTGCCCTGTAGAAGTGTCCTGTGTGGTCATCTCCAGTGCTTTGATGCCGCCGCCTTTCTCCAGATGTCCGAGAAAAGAGTCCGCTGGCTGTGTCCGATCTGTGGTCAGTCGGCTTCCTATGACCAGCTTATGATTGATGGGTCAGTTGTTGATTTGATGACTTTTCCTGGAATATCTGTCTTGGAATCATGTGGGTAAGGGGGGGGGGGGGGTGAAGGGAGATTTTTGTGCAACTCCGGCCCGGGTATGGCACTGCACTTCGGCCTCCGGTGTTGAGTGCACCTCGTTTGTTAGTCTGGGTCAAAATTTAGCTTCCGGGATTTAGGAGGTGGGGGAATGCCAGAAGTTACATTCGGTCGAGGGGCCCGGGTACAAGCGCGTTTATGAATTTTACCCTGCTATGCTCATGCCAGGATCGGGTCTCTCTTCACATCACCAAATGTCCATAATCGGGTAGTATTTTGAGTATTTTGATGGAGATAATAACTCCATCCGATGGTTAACTTATTGTGTATATATAAATTGCATCTGATTTTGTTTACTTTTACGCCATATTTCATGTGTTTCATATCTTTACGTTATGATCCTCAAGAAGGAAATATGATTTTAAATTTTGAGTAACTGTTTCAAACGTCGTGCCAATATTTCAAACTTTTAAACTTCCAGTATAATGTCATGGGTGAATGATTAATTGATTGATTGCTTATCGGTAACTGTTTTCCGATGTTGTTAACTTTCCGAAAGTTCTCCCTTCCCTGTTAGAACTGAGTCCGTCGAAAAGGGCACGCCCTTCAGAAAGTTCTGGGGGTGATAATATTCAGTTTTGAGGCAAAATGATGTGTATTTTCTTCTTTGTTACATTTTTGTGTAGTCATCTGGCAGTTGAAGTTGATGATTTAACTATTATTTGGTCGATGTATAGACGATTAACGTCTTCTGAGATTTC
This sequence comes from Trissonchulus latispiculum, assembly GCA_030248195.1. Classification (NCBI taxonomy): domain Eukaryota; kingdom Metazoa; phylum Nematoda; class Enoplea; order Enoplida; family Ironidae; genus Trissonchulus; species Trissonchulus latispiculum. The sequence continues at coordinate 15,999 of JASAND010018390.1, forward strand.
GCAGAGCTGAATATAAACGTCTACATATGTACAAAAGCTTCGTTTGCTATTATCAAGAGTACATAATACATAAGAGTATGACAAGCTGCATACGCTGTTTGTCTAGTTTTCAGTTGTTTCGCCTGTTTCTGTTTCAGCTATTTTCAAAGAGTTCTGAAGAAGTGTTCGCCGGATGCTGTGGTTCGTGAAGTGGAACTGAGCCGGGATGGCAAATGGACGCCTGCCCTGGCTCGGCCCTCCGAACCTGGGCGGGCCAGTCGTCGAGGCCTGTCGGTTTCCGCCGCCGTCCAACCGACGCCTCTGGGCAGACGATCTGCCGCTAGCGGCGGCTGCTGTCTGAATGAAACTGTGATCTTGCAAGATGATTCGGTGATTCTACTTTCGCCTCCCTACTAACCACTAGTGTAAGCGGCGCCACGCTAGAGTGCTTGTGGTTTTTACGAATTTTTTTCGGGTCGCTTGCTCGTTTTTCAGTTTAGTTTTTAGCACAATAATTAGATAGGAGTGTGACCAGCGTAGTAGAGAATGCATTCTGAATCTTGTGTAAACTACCGTAACCCCCCCCCCCACTTTTCTCGTGACTCTCCACTTTGGCTTCTTTGTAATACTATTTTGCCTAATGACACATAACGGCTTAATTAGACTTAATTATTCTAACGGAACTTTCGAACCATGCTACGTGTTGATACTCAAAGTACGTGTTCTGAACGTTTGCATTATTGGAAAGAGTTGTTAGTATTTATTAAGTTCTATGTTAGTATTTTGCTGCATTTTTGCTACGTTAACACTTATTTATTTTGGTCTTTTTTAGACTGCCCTCCAATTCCGCTCGTTTTTTGCCTTGAATGATTCTCACTAGTAAAGAACAATTTGTATATTGTGCCTTGTATGAAAGTTTATTGCTGTGACTAAACCTGCCGGTATATACTTGTTTCAATTCAATAAAGCCCTGTGATTTACGTATTTTGTACTTTATGTGATTTTCCATGTTAGTCCTTTCACTATAGTCTTACTTTCATGTGTTGGAAAATGCAGAACTGTATTAGTGTGATGTCTGATAATGTTTTTGGTTTGTTTGAAGCAGGATATTACAGATGTATCGTCTGAAGTCTGTGCTATATTTGTAAAATTGGGACAAGAGCCATTCCTTCAGCCAAAATTGTGGAGCATAGCAAAGTGTTTGCGGTCGATTAATAAATTGAAGGGTGAAGGTAGGATAATGGGTGCTGTAGTAAAGCATATCTTCTGTATTATTCGTATGTGCATATGGGTGATAGTGATACTGTATTTGTATGTGATAGTGATAGGGTGATAGTGATATTGAAGGTGATATTGTATTTGTATCGTCTGAATTCTGTGTCATATTTGACTAGAATTGGGAGAGTATAGCCATTCCTTCACCCAAAGTTGTGAGCATAGGAAAGTTTTTGCGAACGAGCAAAAAATTGAAGGGTGAAGGGATTTATAATGGCTGCTGTATGTAAAGCATATCTTTTGCATTATACGGATTTGTACATGTTTGTACGTGATTAGCTTTAAGGTACAAGGGCTTGTTGCTCAGTTTTTATGTCTGAAGTTGGTGTTGTCTATAGTTCGGTTATTTTTGGTTTTTCTGTGTCCCCACCGTGCCTGATCATGGTTGTTTTATTTTATATCATAACCTCGTGTTGTCTTGTTAGCAGCTTTGGATTTTTGTTCTATTTTGTGGCTAATTTTTTGTAGTGTTAACTTGTGCTGAAAGTAAACTGGTTTTGCGTTCAGTTTTATTAGTAGGTTATCATGTAAGGCCGAGTCTAGTTAGGGTAGGGGAGCCTCAGGTTGTAGAGGTTTCAGTTTCCGACACTGAAACTGTTTTGGGAGAAGACTGGATCTGAAACTGAAATTAGTTTAGGCTGCCGACTGAACACAGCTACGCAAAATAATCGTCAATTTATGCTTCATATTGTTTCTGAAGGCTAGAAAATTGCACTGCAATGAACTGAAGCTGAAACTGAAACTCCACCAAAAGCTAAAACTGAAAGTGAAAATGTGTTCTTGATGACTGAAACTAGTTAGTGAAGACTGATGTTTCAGTCACTGAAACTGAAACTAGGTTTCAGTTTGTACATGTTTCAGTTTCAGTCACTGAAACAGAAACTATTTTGAGAAGAGAACTGAAACTGAAACATTTTTAGGCAGCCGAAAGAAACTGAAACTGAAACTATATATATTGGGTAAAAGACTGAAACTCGGACTGAAAGTAGTTCAGTCTTTCTTTAAAACTTGACATTTTCAAGGTTTTGAGCTTGTATTTAGTTAGTCCTGCTGCAGGAGAGACTGAATAAACACCAAATTGTGCTCAAGGTAAACTCAGAAGGGCGGCAACCGTTCTTTTTAAAGCGAACTGAAACTGAAACTGAAATTCCGACTGAAACTAAAACTGAAACTGAAATTATTTTATGTTGCCGACTGAAACTTAAATTGAAACTGAAACTATTCAGGTCTGCCCCTGCCGACTGAAACTGAAACCGAAACTGAAATTATTTGGAACCACCGACTAAAACTGAAACTGAAACTAAAATCGGCTACTGAAACAACACTAACTGAAACAGACTGAAACTGAAATTTCATCCAAGGCCTGAAACTTAAATTGTCTTGGATTCCCGACTAGAACTGAAACCAATACCGACTGCTGACAACAGCACTAGCATAAATCTACAGAAACTCCAGTAGGCGTGGAAATGCTCTCCTAAAATGGAATCGACGTGATGAAAAGACAGCAGCAACTACCCAGACTAATTGGTAACTAAAATTAATATAGAGAGATAAAAAATAAAATAATAGTAACATAATCCGGGCTCAAACATAGAGAAACCATAAAATTTATAAACTAAATTGCTACGGACAATAGATGTTGAAAGTCGCAACTTGCGCGAAATGGCCCGTCCCCGTCCAGTCATTAAATGGTTATAGGAGGTCAACTTGTTTAACCCGGCGGTTAGCCAACATGAATTGCTTAACTTATAATTCTGTGCGTGTGAAGGATTGAGTTAAGTTTAATTTTAAGTCGTTAACTGTAGGAAAAGGCTCCATGAAACTTCGTAAAAAGCTACTGTCTATTTTGGCCGATAACTAGTGCCTGTAATCGGACGGCAATACCTTGAACCCGCATTATACAGATGAAGAATGAAAGCTGTACACCACCAAGTACCCGAAAAAATCGGGCCACGGTTTCCTGCTGATTTGAGTAAACGCTCTACCAGCTGAGCCCATAGGTGTTTCAGTAGAAATAGTTAGCAGGATTAAAATTGTTAAATTTTAATCCTGCGAGTTAAACGAGTTAAGCTGCTTTTAGTCCAACGTTTAATCCTGTAACGGGCTAGCGAGGGGGTGAGCCGCGGCCCGGAAAACCGGATTCTCCGGTTTTTTGCACAAAAAATCGAACAAATCCTGATTTTGGGAAGGGGGGGTGAGGGACCCCTCTGGGGGGTGAGCTTCAGGTCTGGGGGTGGAACCCCCCCCCCAAGCACAAGTATGGTTGGAGGTGCTGTAATGACATCCTTCTTTCTTTCATTTATTATCTTGTATTAATCCTAATTAATCCTTTAAGGTGGTGATTCCATTTGGTCACATAAAGTTTGCAACATTATTACTCATTCATTACTTGGAGTTAAGAAGCCGTTTATATATCAAAATGCAACTTGAGAGTTTCTCTTTTTAATGCATACCATGAAACCAATGTTGCATTTCTAAAATATGTTTTAAACATTTTAGAAGAAGTATAATTTTCCAGATTTTTTGCAGACTCGAGTAATTGTTTTTTGCGAGTCATCGGTTATATTATTCGATACCTCCATCAAATAGCTGGGAACGATTTTTTTATTAATTGTGGAATCGCTCTTCGTTATGGTGAAATAAGCTGAAATGTGTGCGTAACCTGTATTTTGCCTACTTTTTCCAAATTTGTCAAGCGATAACTTTAGCTAGAAAGCAGCAAACGGGGCAACTAAAAAATCGTCCCTGGGTATATTTGTGCAGAACACATTTGTTCAGTAGCAGCCCTCCAACTTGCATGGTGAATGCTCTACAATATTTGGAAAAAATTTGGTCATGTTTTTGCAAAAACTACATTTTTTATGATAGCAGCCTGCAGGATAGTAGTTGGAAGACGATCATGCGTCAGATAATTTGCCTTGTGAGACCTTCAGATCGACGCCCTTAGTTTGATTTTACGGCTTGCGTAGTTCAAGAAATGTTGGATTATTTGATTTCTGCAAAAATGACAAGTTTTCGACGCCAAAACAAGAAAATTGGCTATATCTCACTATAGAGAAAAGCTAGAAACTTGCTTCACAAAGCAAAAATGTGAAGCTCGATGAGATTTTTCGAATGAATATAGTCATAACTGTATGGCAAGTGCCAAACGTTCAGAAATTGGAAAAACCACTTTGACCGGAAATCTCGAATTTTTGAATCGGGATTGCGCGGAGGGTGTTAGAACGCTAAAAGAACTTATTTCGGAAAGTTTTATCAAATTTCATCTTGATTTACTCCGCCAAGTAAAAATATGTGCCCAAAAGGAACCACCACCTTAAACGAAATGAAAATAAAGTGTATTTTTTGCTATACTTCTGACCACTGTTTTGACCAGAAATGAATTAATCACCTCTGGGGCCTACCTCTGGCTAATTTCCAAAAAACAAAGCTAACGTCGTCCGTTAGCATTATTCTGTCTTCCTAATCTTGGCTAACATGCTTGTGTTGATGCTGATTAGTTTGCGAGGCGAAATGATGCCAGTCATTATTAAGTTGCATTTAGGTACTGACTGTATATATCAACGAAATTTTAAAGACAGTTAGCAATTACAGATTTATCAAATTTTTCCCGATTTGACGTTTGACTGCCTGGACAGAGCTTTTACTCCCTCCGGCAATCCATCCAGTCCCGATCCGGGCTCAAACATAGAGACACCATAAGATTTACAACGTTTAAGGTGCTGGTATCCTTTGTGCAGTGTTTTTTGGTGATTTTTTGAGACCCTATAACTTTCGCAATTTTGGGAGTTGGAAAGAGCTTTATACATCGTTTAAAGCTTATAATCTGTACATTAACATTAACATAACTAGCAAAATTGGCAAGAGAATAGCAAAAAATTTCCGACATGCTGACATCTGACAGACTGAATATAGACCAAAAATTTTTGAACATCGATTTTTCAAAACTGTAGAATCGGCCAAAATTTCTTCTTGTGCCATGATATGAAGGACATGTGGGCCGAGGGTTATTTTTTTGGATTTGGCTCAACAAGTCTCAGTACTCCAGAAAATGCGGCAAATGCGCGATGACACGAAATTTCGCAACTTTCTATTCAGTTTTCTCACAACTGGAGATGTTTTAGCTGAAACCAAGGAAAATGTCCCTCGGCAATAGGGCGAATTTTTATTCAGCCAAAAATCACGGGAATCCATTGGGTAGTTTTTGAGAAATCAATGTTCAAAACAAAATGATCGCAATTTTGCCAAAATGGTTTTTCGGCGAATTCTCTAGCTTAAATCAACGAATTCCAGCGAATAGGTATTGATAAATGCGCAGTTGGACAGTGTATCGATTGAGTATAATTATGCCGAAATTGTCTGTAAGATTTGGCAGTAATTTTGAAAAAACTGATTTCTTCAAAAATGGCCATTTTTTTACCCCAAAAGTCGTTTTTGGCTTACACTGCCTTAACCACTAGAGGTAGCTCAAAAGTTGTAAAAGCAAAAATGTTCATTTTGGTGCCCTCTTTCCAGCCATAACAACCAATCCAGTGTAGCGACCATGTACTGAGCGAACAAGGGCAAAAACCAAAACTTTCTTATCTTTACACCTAAAAATCCGGAACTGGTCCCAGAATGTTAAAGAGCCCGAAAATAATGTATTTGGAAAGTTTCATCCACTTTCATAGAGAATTGAAGCTTGTAGGGTCGAATTTACACAAAGCGATACCAGCACCTTAAGGTTTTTGGTTCAGAATGACATTAATTCGTTGTCGTAATGGGTCGTAACCAGGAACAGGAACCGGAATGGGGCCTACTTTCAGGAACTGAATTAGGAACAGGGGTCTAATTTCAGGAACAGGAGCAGGGGTCTAATTTCAGCATCAAGAACGGGGATCCAATTTTGGGAATAGGAACAGGATCAGGAAACAATTAAAAATTAATAATTTGGTTTTCATTATTTTAAAAGTTTCTACTGCAAATTTTTAAATCCCAAAACAGTGCAGAAAAAGTTTTTAACACATTTTTACAGTGATTTCAGAAATTCATGTTCTGAAGCCAAAAAGTGGTAGCGGAGTTGTTACTTACTATGCAGAGGCCTCTGTTTGTCGTTCTGCTCTTGTAATCAGCCCTAATCCTGAACGGAATGGCAAGACCAAACAAAGACACTACGGCAATTTTCCAAAAAAACAAACAAAACAATGTCCTGGTACTGTTTCTGATGAAATTAGACCCAGGTTCCTGATTCTGATCCTACGATTAGACCCTCGTTCCTAAAATTAGACTTCCGTTTTCAAATTCTGTTCCTGAAATTGCATCCCCGTTCCTGACTCTTTTCCTGAAATTAGACCCCCGTTCCGTTCCTGATTTTAGACCCTTTCCTCCTGTTCCTGCTGCTAATCCTATTCCTGGTTTTAGACGTGACCGTCGCAATGGCAATGGCAGTTGATTAAATATTGTCCTGATGCAATAAGTTCCAACTAGAGCTTTTGACAATTTTTCTAGGCAAGACAAAATCAAACTTATGGGTAAGTAGTGCCAGCAAAAAACAATTTCGTCTCCAATTTTCCTGAAAACTTCTCACAGGAGTCGGGGAGCAACACAGATAATGTTCGATTTTATTCGGTTTTTCATTATATTCTTTCATGCTAATCTTAGACCGTCAGCTTATTTTGAACTAACAAAAGAAAGAATCATGAACTGCTGACTGAATGATATGAACAAAATCATGATTCATATGAATTGCTGGACAGAAAACGTACTCTTGATATAATATAATCGTTTTCTCAGCAAAATCTGAGACAAAATTTTTCAGTTCCTTTTTTCTTTCTTAAAACCGAAGAAACTAGAAAACATCAAATTCTTCAAAATAGAAATATTTTTGTCACGTTTCACCTCAGCTTGACTGAAAGCATGCTAAACCAAATTTGAAATCAATCGGACCAGTTCTGAGTTTTAGGTAGTGAAAGGCTAATGCAAAGTAGAATCTTGGAAGGTTGGTGGTCGACCCAAGAAATGTGATGGGGATACTCCCCCCAGAATTCGGATCTCAGAAATTCCAAAAAATGGCCAAAAAATCCAAATTTTTGGTAATTTAACCATTTTCCTTCAAAATAAGGCCTGTTTTTTACCTTTTTAGGCGTTTTTGCACTGTTTCCAAAAAATGACCACTTTTGGCCAAATTTAGCTAACTTTTTGGGTCCAAAAATCGCTGGAGGGGGTAGCCGAAAGTTAGGGGAGGGCATGTCAAAAATTCTGGGGCAGTAAAATTGGTCAACAATTTTTGGGAGGGGATACTCCCCAACCCCCCCCCCCTCCAAGGAAACTACGTATGCCTTACCCCCAACAATTCGTACCTCAGAAATTTTTATGGTCGTGTCTTACGTATGTTTACGCCAGCTTCTAACTGCAGCGGCATCGGCAACAATGCAAAACTTTTTAGAAAATTCGATGCCGTCTGCTTCGTTTGACTATCTGGCTACGCCTATCCATACCTGAACGGCAGGTCAAATTTCACTGACCCTTGTGGAAGCAAATTTGGGTACCCCTTGTGAGAGCGATTTTTCTTAAGGTGGTGATTCCTTTTGGAGACATCAACTTTGAACCCTTATTACTCATTCATTACTTAGAGTTAAGAAGTCATTTTTACATCAAAATGGAGCTTAATATTTTCTCTTTCTAATGAATGCAATGAAACTAACTTCAGTCTTCGGAAACTATTTTCCTGGATTTTCGAAGTACTTCAATTTTCCAGATTTTTTGCAGACTAAAGTAAATTTTTTCGTGAGGCGTCGACCACATCATTCGATTCTACTATCAAATAGCTGGGGACCCTTTTTTAATTATCATTAAATCACTCTTCGCTATGAAGAAATTAGCTAAAATGTTTGCGCAACCTGGATTTTACCTACTTTTCCCAAATTTAACAAGCGGCCACTTTAGCTAGAAAGCAGCAATCGGGGCAACTAAAAAAGGGTCCCTGGACATTTTTGTGTAAAACACGTCCAGTAAGTGGCAACCCTCTAGCCTGCATAGTAAATGCTCCACAATCGCTGGAAAAAATTTGGTCATGTTTTTGCAAAAATTACATTTTTTATGATAACAGCTCACGGGATAGCAGTCGGAAGACTATCAAGGCTCGGATAATCGGCCTCGACGAGACCTTCAAATTGACACCCTTAGTAAAATTTTAGTAAAATTTAGTAAAATTTTGCGTAGCTCAAGAAATCGTGGATTATTTGATTTCTGCAAAAATGACAAGTTTTCAATGCCAAAATAAGAAAATCGGCTATATATCACACTAGAAAAGAGCTAGAAACTTGCTTCCAAGAGCAAAAATGTAGAGCTCAACGAGATCTTTCAAATGAGTATAGTCATAACTATGCAGTTGCTGCTCAACTGTCAGAAATTGGTGAAAACCGTCCTGAACGGAAATCTCGAAATTTTGAAGCGGGATTGCGCGGAGGGTGTTAGAACACCAAATGAACTTATTTTGGAAAGTTTCATCAAATTTCATCTTGCTTTGAGCCGTCAAGCAATAATATGTGCCCAAAAGGAATCACCACCTTAAGGGTACATTTGATTTTGAAAGCGATTTTTAAGCGTTTTTAACGAAAAACAGCGATTTTTTAGCTAAAACATCGTTTTCGGACGTTTTTTAGCGAAAAATAGTTATTTTTAATGAAAAATTCCGGCGTCGCCGGAAAATTTTGCGAAATTTTAGTCGTAAAACCTATTTTTTGGGCAATTTTCTTACCCCTTGTGGCCAATTTTCTAACCCCTTGTGAGAGCAATTTCGAGACCCCATGTGGGCGACTTCGCGGAGGGGGGGGGGAAACTCCCCCCTTCCCCCCCCCTCCCCCCCTTCCCCCCCCTTGTCCACCTGTGCTCCTATCTCAATGTTTCCGCTTTAGATTTTGTGTGCTGTGCTACTTTCAGGTTCAGAATTGTATATATATATTTGGTACAAATTACAAATTGTATATTCATAAAAGATGGATGCCAGTGTTTCCGTCGACTTGCGTGATTTGCAGGTTTAGTTTAATATTTACTAAATATATAATATAACTATTATCTAATCTAAATATATATATATATATATACGTTTAGTTTTTATGCTTGCTTGAGATGGGATATATACACTAGCGTAGCCAGAAAAAATTTTCGGGGGGGTTAATGCCAAAATTTGGTGGGGTGTCTGGGGGGCGCAGCCCCCCAGAAGTTGAAATATTTTTCAAATTTGTAACGTCTGAGGAATTTTTTCAAAGCATTCTTTGAATTAAAGAAGCGAAATGAGGCTCAATACGTTTTCATGCACGCAAATGATGCATAAACTGGGCGAACCACATCCAATAGGGTATTTAGCACTCATTTTTGGCGTTCCAAACCCATATTATGATGGTAAATTTCAGTCAATACGCGCCGAAGGCGCGAAAATTTTTTGAAAAATCGGCGTTTTACACATGGGCAGGAAAAAATTCCTGGGGGGCAACACAATTTCGGGGGGGGGGAATTCCCCCATCCCCCCCCTGGCTACGCGCCTGGATATATATATTTAACCTGCAGTGCAATCTTGTTTCAGAGGTTTCCTGTTATAGGCAAACTCGCTGGATGTGTCGTCGACTTTGTCTGTGGCCGCTTTAGCTGGGTAAGGGCATTGTATATATAAATTTGTACAATGTTTGTATAATATAAATAATGTATAATATATAAATAAAAAGTAATGTATATATATAGCTGATTTGTGATATACCTCTGGAAATGCCGGAGGTGCACTGTGACGAATCTGCCCACCACCTCAGCTGCTGCAACAACTATATATAGTCAAGCGGAAAAAACCCACTTTTCAGATTTTTGCCAGAACTTTTTACTGGTTTGAGATATTGAAATACTGACTATACAGGCTGCTAGGCCTAGTCGTAAGCTTTCTTACGAGCTATAGAACACCTCTCTAGGGTGCGCCGTTAGTGAGAAAAAATGTCCCAAACTGGCGGAAAAAACCCAATGCGGGAAAAAACCCATATATATATGCGGGGAAAAAACCCACCCCGAAAATTTTTTGGCAAGTTGCCAGGAGCATTTCTAACCGTTCCAAATGAAAGAGCGGGTTGTTTTTAGTACAACTGCATCAAAATATACTAGTTTTTGTTGAAAAATTGAGGTCATAGTGACTTGAAAATTTGGTATGTTTAACACATAAACATAGGCAAATTTTGGAATTTTTTAAAATTGTTTATTTTCGGCAGTTTAAGCATCCTATCGTGTAGAAAACGTGTTTTTCCTGTATTTAGAGCCAAACTAGGCCCATGTTAGGCAAAATAGGCGTTTTTGACCAAATTTGAAATTTTGGCTTGAAATGGCACCATGTCCGATTTTGACCCCCTGGACCTCACATAACAGGTCGAACCCAGGTAAAACCTATACCTATTTAATCTATAGGCTCTATTAAACAAAAGTATGTATTCGTTTGACCTTTCTTGCTAATGCTTAGAAAAAGTTTCAATTTTGAAAAGTGGGTTTTTCCCCTCATGTGGGTTTTTTCCCCGCCAACTCTAGGTTACCCCCAGGTCGCACCGGAGGGGTTAGAGCAGTGTGGCATATATCATCATGATGCGCAATAGATGCCCTACACATTGATACAATCCGCTTTGGTCTAAGTCTTTCCAGTAGTTCAGGGTGGCCATGCAAAGTTTGCCAAATTTCGGTACTTGGACGGACCAAAATTTTCGAAAATTTCAAAGTCCCAAAATATTTGCTAGGAAGCAGTGGGAGCGACAATAATACACCCTCCAGGGTTATTTTGGATGCTCTTCAATCCTAGATAGCTCATACCGGTAAGCCCACACTGGGGGTGGGTTTTTTCCCGCATTGGCGAGTGGGTTTTTCCCCCGCTTGACTATACAGTACATTTCATGAAATCCATGACTGGTGGCGTAATTTCCAAATTGGCGAAAACAGCAAAATGACGCGAAGTATCAGCAATTTTCGCCAAAGTTGGCGAAAACTCCGAACAAAGTTGGCGAAAAAAAAAACAAGAATTGTCGCCAATTAAACAAAACTTTTCGATAATTTTGGCGAAAATTGCCATCGCTTCATGATATTTCGCCAATTTGGAAATTACGCCACCAGTCCTGGATTTCATGAAATGTACTGTATATAAGTATAAACTGGTACTGTTAATGAAAATGTATATATATATATATATACGCAATGTGTAGGGCATTTCCTGCTAGAAACTAAAGTCTAATTTGTAGTAGTTTGTATTGTAGCCGACGTTCTGTTGCCGTTCTGTCTCTGGAAAATACCATTGGGGTGAGGAAAAAGTTGCCTCGAAACAGCCCATGGGAAAGCGGGGTCTGCGTGTGGTCTCCCAATGGACTGCAGTTTGTACTGACGGTACGCATTCGCAAAATTTTCTCAACTTCTGGGGGCTCCGCCATAGGTGTAAGGTGGGGGGGGGGGGGGTTGGGGGGGGAGCCCCCCCAAGCCTTTTTTAAACCCTCCCCCAAAAAGGTTTGGGGGGGGGACGTCCCCCCCCCCCCCAACTGGGGGAGGGGGGGAGAGTAGTCGCGCCGAAGGCGCGAAAAATGGCCAAAAATTGGGTATTTTTTGGGTAAATTTTGAAAAAATTTTCAAAAATGTCCAAATTTTTGGCTTAAACTGTTTATTATTATGAGAAATACACGTTTTTACCTGTATTATGGATCTCATGACTCAATATTGTCCTTATTTTGGACTTGGAAACATGTTGGCAATCAAGTTTTGGAGTTTAAAACCACTGTCTAATGTTAAAATTACTTTATGGTTAGATGTTTTTTATCATTAGAAACGGCTGAAAATGCGATTTTTGGCATAAAAATGAAAAATTTTTTGGGGGAGGGGTGGGGGCGGGGTCCTGGGGGGGGGGGGTTGGGGGGGGTCGCCAGAGGGGCCCCCCCCCCACAAAATGTTGGGGGGGAGCCTCCCCCACCCCAAATCTCCGTTACACCTATGGGCTCCGCCCCCCCCCGACCCCCAATTTGGGACTTAAGATTTCGCTTTCAGTTGTAACAAGTCGAAAACATGAACCATAGAAGACTTTTGAATTTATAGGACAACTTGTAGTATAATACAGGGTATTGTTTAGGGATTTTTTCCGGGGGGGGGCTTACCGGGCCCCCCCCCCCCCCGGGCCCGGGGGGGGACAACCTGTGGGGGGGGGGGGAAGAATTTTTTGCAAAAATGAGCCAAAAAATGGTAGTTTTGACGTATTTTGCATGGTGAAACGCAAAAAGTTCTCAAAAATGCCAGGATTTAAGCTAAAAATAGCTATTTTTACGGAAAAATCTCCGGCGAAGCCGGAAAATTTTTGGAAATTGGCCTATTTTTGGCAAGAATTTGGGCCTCCAAAAAATCCCGGGGGGGGAAGCAAAAATCCCGGGAGGGGGCGATTTCGGGGGGAGGGAAGGCATTTTCGGGGGGGAGGTCAATTTTGGAAGGGGCCCCCGCCCCCCTCCCCCCTGTAAAAAAATACCCTGGTATAATACGCAGTGTGCATGTTACGGAAAACTAGAAAATTTGGCCCACCCGCCCCCCCCCCTCAAAAGTCCTCGGTCAGCACCGCCCCCCCTGAAAATTTTTTGTACCTACCCTACTGTATATATATATATATATATATATATATATATATATATATATATATATCTCTATATATATATATATATATATTCTATTTATTAGAGGCTGCCTCCCTACTTAGCTACGTAGTGTGTCTCAAAAACGTCTGGAGGGGCATTTGTAATTTTGTCAAAAATCATCTGAAATGGTCTGCTCCAATTGAACTTCATGGAGACTGAAGACTTACAGTCTATAGGATTTAGATCACGGATTATGAGAACGTGGGTGGAATCATATTCCATTTTCCATTCCATTCCAGAAACCCATTTTTCTGCAATAAATTTAAATATTTCTGTTTCTGTGCTCAGGAGAACGACGCGAGTCGCGACATGTGAGCGCTCAAAGACGCGAGTCGACGCTTCAAACTGTAGCATGACGCTGGTTTAGCGGTTGAAATACCATTGTAGCCGATTCACGCTCATATAGATGCTTACATACGCGCGTCTTAATTCGTCTGCTTGCGGCTGATACTATGAAATCACCATTTGAGACTACGTGACATTTGCTAGTTTAATTTGAACGCTTAGAATTGATTTGATTATGGAATGTTGTTTAGTTTAGAATAATCAGAACTTTGAAGTCTATTCCTGCAGCAATGAAGACCTGACGTTCCAGAAGTCTGTTAGTGCACATTCCAGAATTATTAGGTAATCCATAATTATAATATGACGTGTACTCATACTGGGCTTATTCTTGGAGGCTTTGGGGAGGCTCTCAGGGAGGGCAAGCTTTTTGGGGGTTATTATTTGCCGAAAAGGTTAGTTTTTCGTGCAAAAATTGAGTAAAATCTTTTTAAATTTTTGAAAAATTTTTAAATACGTATTTGGCCTTCTGAACGAATTTTTCAGAGCATAAATTTGGTACCAAAAGGGGAACCCCACGGCCCACCCCCTCTGTTTGGGGGGAGGAGGCAACGCCGTTATTGGGGGGGGCGCTTCCACCTCCCCACCCCCGGTAGAATAAGCCCAGTAGAATTGTTGTACATTTAATGGTCTTTTGTTTTTTATTCCTATCTTTTACCGAATTCACACAGTTCTCCATGGAGTGTTTGATTCTCTTTTTTTGAAATTCGGGAGACTTAGCTGTACAAGTTTTAAGCAGACTCATGGATTACTCAAATTTAAGTAATGTTTTATTTTGTGTTTAGTAGTCTACATTTGTGTAATTA
>JASAND010018391.1:0-44200 GCA_030248195.1 Trissonchulus latispiculum
GTGTACTTCGTTCAGTTACGTATTGCTCGGGTTGTTTGTTAAGCTTGCTATAGTCAGGCACACTCGTCAACCCATGAAATATATAATCGGATATAGCCGCATAAGCGGCATCAGGCACCAAAACATTCGCAAAATGTCATTATTTATCATTATGCTGAAGTTATTTTAGCAGTAAATGGCCATTTCGACAAGTTTTCGAATTTTAGAAATTTGCCTTGAAAAACATATAAAACCTGGCACGATGATGCAGCCAATTTTTCATCCTTAAATTGAGCTATCTGAGGCCTTAACTGCGTATTTTTGAACCAGAATCACAAAACAAAACGTGCTTTATCGCTTAAAGACGATCAGAATTGCTCAGAACTGAATATGGGACAATTTTTAAAAATTGGGTGCTGTTTTTAACCCGCCGAGTGTATGTCAAAAATGGAGTGTTTTGCTCATATGATTCTGATAGAGCATTCAGTCAGACATATACTTTATTGAATACACCAGATCTGTGACAGAAGCTAATGGTATATGACAGCTAGCTAATGGTATATGCTGGCTACAATGACAAAAAGGACTTGCTGAAAAGTGCGTTGTGAAAAAATACCCCAGATTATGGTTGCGTAAATATATAATACGTAATTACGTAAATAGTGTGATATTATCAATAGTCTAAGTAGCATGTTAAGTTACTCTGTGCAGGCTCCTGGGGGGCGGCTCTGAGCAATGTCTATTTTTACACTTACTCTAATTTTATACGTTGGCATCGATTAAGTTGCGTACACAACATCGTTCCCAAGGCGTCAATATGAGCCCGAGAAAGGGAGCTGCTCATATTAAACTTTTAAATCTTGTCCTTTACATAAGTAAATGCTGGCTCATATTATACATTTTAAATCTTGTCTTTTCCCGAATTGAATGCTGTCCTTCTGGCTCATATTGTATTTTTCATGCGACTGCAAGGAGCATTTTTCCTACTTGTATACTTATATACTAACATACATTCTAGTTTTGATTTCGTCACAATAATGTGAACAACTGCGCACAACCTAAAAATTAGCAAAATTAAATGGCCTAGTTTTGTGTGAGATGGTCTAAAAATTTTCGGTCGTTGAGGACATTTGGCCATTCGGCAACGAAATACAAAACCCTGCCTCTTCCTCCCCCCCCCCCACTTGACCCCACGCCACTTTTTTGGGCTTCCCACCACCACCTATAAGGTGCCCAAAACTGCCAGA
The DNA here is from genome assembly GCA_030248195.1 of Trissonchulus latispiculum. NCBI lineage: Eukaryota > Metazoa > Nematoda > Enoplea > Enoplida > Ironidae > Trissonchulus > Trissonchulus latispiculum. The sequence continues at coordinate 1,227 of JASAND010018391.1, forward strand.
TTTTGAGGATTTTTGGTCAAAAATTTCAAAATGGTTCTGGCTTAGCCGGATTTTTTATCAGAGACGTCTAGTTTGGTGCTCAAACTTAATTTTTGAGCACTTTTTAGCATACGTAGTTATAGCAGTATACATACATACATAAAACAGGCTATTTCTACAGTATTATTGGCATTTTCAGACTATTTTATTCAGCCCCCCAACTTTTCGACCTCGCCCGACTCTCCGCCCACTTTTTTGCCTAAAATAAACGCAGTATACGTAGTTCATAGATGATAAATACAGTACTCAGATTTTTATTTATGCTTCTGTTGACTTTATTAGGAGTTTGACGACTATCGGGACGCCGAGGATGCAGTGAAAGATTTGGATGGTAAACAGTTTGATGGGGTTCGGTAAGGTTTTGTTTATAGAATCTTAATTTCTATTTATATTTTATTGAATCCATTATATTTTTTGAGAGGTTGCTCAGAATCTGGAATTTGAAGCCAGAATTTGGTTAATGGGGTGATTATTGATTAAATAGCGGCTCTTTCAAAGGCTAGTGAAGGCTCTGAAAGCAAGTTCTACACACTATAGTGGCAGTAGGAACGAAGTTCCTTTGATATAACTTGGTGCGGAATAGTGCAACAGTCCGTGGAAGATTGCTGCGGATGATGCGCGTTCTTCATATGCCAAAAGGACTAAGGGTGGAGGTGAAACTATTTCTACCACTTTTGAGCTTAGTTATAGTATAGCCGTATACACTAGCGTAGCCAGAAAAAAATTTCGGGGGGGGGGAATGCAAAATTTGTGCGGGGGTCTGGGGGGCGGAGCCCCCAGAAGCTGAGAAATTTTTCGATTTCGTGTCCTTCGTGGAATTTTTACAGGGCATTCGTTGAAATTACAATAATATTTAAGACGCAGTGCTTGTTCATGCACCTAAATAATGCAGAAGGTGGTCAAAGTAGACCAAATAGGGTAATTGGTACTCATTTTTTAGTTCGAAACGTGTATTGTAAAGATATAATACACAGATTTCGCGCCGAAGGCTCGAAATTTTTTTTAAAAATATCCGTTTACACACGTGTCAGGAAAAAATTCCTGGTGGGCAACACCATTTCGGGGGGGGGGGAATTCCCCCCAGTCCCCCCCCGGGCTACGCGCCTGGCCGTATACACACTGTACAAAACAGACCGATTTAAGTGATTTTTTGCCAATTTTAGACCATCTTTGGTTCCCCCTCCCCCAGTAGTAAGGGGGAGGCGCTCCCAAATTGTTTTTGCCTAAAAAACAATAGTGATAATTGATATTATATTTATAACAGAAAAAACAGGAGGGCGACCTGTGCGGTTTCCGCTATATTGCTGGACGAGGGTAGGGTCGAATAAATTTCCATTAACCATGACTGCCTGGTTGCGGTTGGACTTATAATGAGAAAGCCAGTGGATTAGATCTCCCCGGATTCCATTCCACTCAATTTTTCTATTTATAAATAATGAGTAAGAGTGTGTAATGCATGTATGATGAATGCCCAAATACCGAAAGTATGAATACCCAAATGCAGGAAAGAATTGACAGAATATAAACTGTTACGTATGTACATGTTGTTCTATAAAGCACGTTGTACTTTACCGTACGTATTGTTTCAGTGTTAGAGTGGAACACAGCAGACCTCGTGGTCGTCGTGGTCGTGGTGGACGCCCAGGTTGGATGGATAAGTTAGTCTTCCTCTTACTTCTAATTTATTTTCGTTGGTTTCGGCATGATTTACGGAATCCTTGTATTATATACTGGGTTTATTTTAGGCAAAAATAAGTGGGGGGCGCCCCCCTTATTTTAGGCAAAAACAAGTGGGGGCGCCCCCTTATTTTAGGCAAAAATAAGTGGGGGCGCCCCCTCCACTAGTGAGGGGGAGGTCGAAAAGTGGGGGGGGGGGGCTAAAATGGGCCAAAAATGCTAAAAATGCTATATAAATATCCTGTTTTCCACATACACTGCTATAACTATGCTTAAAAGTGCTCAAAAATCAGGTTTTAGCTCCAAAAAAGGCGATTTTTGATCAAAAATTAAAAATTTTGACAAGTTTGACCAATAATGCTAAAAATTTGGCAATTTCTGGGCACCTTAGGGTGAGTGGGGGGAAGCCCAAAAAAGTGGGGGTGGGGCCGAGTGAGGGGGGAAGTGCACGAGTGAGGGGGGGGCAAAAATTGGGTGGGGCGCCCCCCGCTCCCCCAGTAAAGTAGACCCAGATATAGATATTGTTAGTTTAGAGCATTGTATTAGTGGATTGCGTGCAGTACAACTACAATCGTAAGGAATCTTCGGATGCGCGGAGCAGTTTGATTATATTTGTATGCAGCAATATTTTCTGTTTTGTCTAGTTAATTCCGCTAATCGTAATTGGCTTATCGTTTTATATTGTACAGATACGGAGCCCCTGTCAGAACTCGTTATCAAGTTCGGATTGAAAATCTATCAAGTCGAATTTCGTGGCAGGTGAGTTCGGATTTTGAAGCTTACTTATATACTTGTTTGTTTGTTAGCATCACGGTGAATGCATAATATGATTTAAGACAATGGTGTAAAGTTAGAAACGTATCAAGTGTTATTTTACAGAGTTATTTGCAGGATGCTGACCTCGTAAGTTTTGTTGTCCATCTTTTTTACAGAGTCAATGATAGGAGACAGTTTCTGAAAGTTACTTAGGATACGCACAACATGTAATAATTACGGTGCCGCTCACGCCCAAGTGCTATTCTTTGACGAACTGTCATTTCTGCCCAAACTTTAAGAAGATGCTGTCGCAGATTGTAGGTAATATACCGTTTCTGTGACAGTTGATGATTGCTTCCTGCCGTTGATGAGATCAATGGGCCCGGACGGCTGGTAGCCGGCCGCATTCCCTGAGGTAGACAATAACCTGCACCGCAGAGGACCAAAACGCGTCCAGGGAGGTGCTAGGTCCCAGGAACCGCAAGCGGGCGGCGTCACACCTTTGGCAGAATAGGAGGGTATGCCGTAGATCATCTGTAGTCCCGAGGCAGACCGTACAGTCAGACAAATCTACCGCCCCGATCCCATGTTTGTACCAGTTTAGAATTGGACTGAACCCGCCAATTCGGAGTTGTGACAGGATGGAGCGATCCTAGCGATGGGGCGCCTCTTAGGCGGCTGAGTGTGAATATTGTCCAGGCGGTCAGATTTAAGGGTAGATCTCCATTCATCTCTGAGGAGACCCCGCAGTTGGTTCTGGACCACAGGAGACAGCATCGATCTGGGATATACAGGAACCTGTTTTTGCCAGCTGATCCGCACAGTCATTTCCGGTCACGGCTTGATGGCCGGGGATCCGGGTTAGCCGGATAGTTCTAGACTCGGCTGCTAGCAACTGACACTGCAGACTCCAAATACTGTGTTCCGTGAGAGTGACAGCGTTAGCAGGGCCATTTTTGAGTCGGTGAACCAGAGATTTGAAATCGGCGTAGATGTCATGGATGGACCTATCTTCCGGTTCAGCATCTTCCTGGAGCCATTCCAGAGACCTGTGCAGAGCCACAAATTCAACTTTGTAGCTAGAGGTCACTTTGCCGGCCGGTTAGGGCGGTTCGGTTAGGTTAATGGAGGGTCTGGTAAGTTTGATTGGAAATGAGAGTTCGTCACATGGCACCTGTGGTATGAGCTGTACTGTATATACTTGTTATCTTTACATGAGTGTATTATTCTGTCATTGTTAGCATTTTGAGTTTTATCAAGGCGAAAAAAGTGGGGGAATAAAATGGGCTAAAAGTTCTGTAAAAATTGCGTGTTTTCTACATAGACTGCTACAACTAAGCTTAAAAGTGCTCAAAAATTAAGTTTTAGCACCAAAATAGACGATTTTTGACCAGAAATCCTTAAAATTTGGCATTTTCTGGGCACTTTATAGTGAGTGGGGGCGGGGAGGGGTCGAGTGAAGGGCGCCCCCACCGTCCTACTAAAGAAAACACAGGCATTACCTAGTCATATCCGCTGCGAGGCTCTTATCAATTTTGCCTCTGCTAGTGCGTAAAACCAAAAGTGGACTTTGTTGTATTCTATTTTAACAGATTGTTAATCGGGCGTGTAATGTGACGAGAGACGTTAGCAGACGTTGAGACGTAACGGGTGCTTGACGTGACGTCCTAAAACTGGTCTCTGCCCGGTTGCGAAATCGTAGCCGTCTCTGTTCTACACTTTCACCGTTCCGCAGTACTGAGGCTTCAAATAGTGTTCGATGTATACCTTCTTGCTTCGAGGGCTGGCTATGCAAAAAGCTACACTGCGAACGACGGTGACCAACTCGTGTTACTCCTCTTAGTTTGCGATCCGTCTAAAGTGATACTCTTGACGTTTGGCTGCGTTGATCGACCGGTTTTGGTGTCGGACGTGGGACGGACGGACGGAAGGACGTCTGCCTGTCTATCCCAAGACTGGGCGGTTAAGTATACATGCATAAAAGATTGAAAAAATAATTGCACTATATTTTAGTATACGTACATAGGTATAAATCGCATTACGTAACAATGCGTCATCATAAAAACTGTCTAGTCTCTGCCACAGATTGCTTTGGCTTGAATTAATTGGGTTTAAAGCCCGGTTCATACTTGTCCCTAAGTCTTTGTTCTGTTGTCTCGCAGGCAAGACGTTATCAAAGGCATAATTTAAAGGACAAAAGGACAGAGACTAGGTCATGTGATAACTAATTTGTTGTCTAATTCATGTCATTTGAAACTTCTTTTCGGAATACTGATTGGCTGTTGCTTAGTGACAGTCTTAAAAGTTGAGACAAACTCAACTCTGCTTGGAGACGTATTAGAGACTGCAGTTTCGCATTAGAGTTACTGGTACTACGGAAACAAAAGGACAGACACACGTGTGGACCTGAAAAAGTGCAGACATGAAAAACAGATACTTAGAGACCAGTATGAACTGGGCCTAAGATTGTCAAGTGCAGATTTGAGAATAAAAGCATTTCTGTTTTGCGTGACGTTACATTATGTACAGGGAGACACAAGATTCTTGGAATTTTAGGGTCAAATAGTGAGTTTTGAGTTATATTTATCACCTTCTTACTCACGATTTATATCGAAGTTATCTTATTGCTCTATTGTTTTAGGATTTAAAGGATTTTATGCGCCAAGCTGGAGATGTTACTTATGCTGAAGCTCATCGAGATCGCCAAAACGAAGGGTTTGTGTAGAATATTAGGTTATCAAATAGTTGGAAGTGGAAGGAAATAGCTAGTTGGAGAAATTCTATGAGAGTGCGCTATTAAATGAAGTGTGCTTGTAGGGTTGTAAACACGCTTTTCTTTTCATCGTAATCAAGTACTTTCTGTTTTTTCAACGATTTTTCAAGGAAAACTTAATCATAGAATTTGGCATTGGGTCACCACCTTAGCTGTCTCATTTCTCCAGTGAAATATTCTTAATTATTTTAGTGTAACTGATCTTTACTTAACGTTTGTGATTTCAAAGTCCAGTCGGTTGATGTTTCTTTATGTTCGACTGTATGCTGTCTGCCAGTTGGTTATTTCGAGCATCTACCAATTTTTGCCATGGATTTACCAAAAAATAAAATAAAAATCTCACTCTTCTGGGGGAGGGGGAGCCTATTTCCGTTGATTGTGAACTGTGCACGGGAATGGATGAATGTATTTTTACTGTCTGCCAATATAGACTCCGCTTATGCTTTGTTAAACAAAATTACTGTCACGCGAAGTTATTATTTTTTACGTAGGTATTCTTGCATTATTCTTAAAATGTTGTTTTAGAGTTGTTTGTTTCTCCAGTGAGAGGGACCTTCGAAGTTGTATGGAAAAGTTACAGGGAGTTGATTTGAACGGTCGCAGTGTTAAGCTGATCGACGAAAGTACATCAGCCAGTCACCGGTAAGCATTTAGTGAGAGAATTTTTCTGTGTTGTGAACAGAGTAGTTTATTTCTGAGGACGTAACAATAATTTTCTGTATAGGGGTGTGAATGGTTCCATTTCAGTGGTCCAATGTTAACATTTTTTTGAAAAACTCCAATATTTGCACTACAAAAATTTTTAGAAATAGGCCAGTATTTGTGCTATATTTTGTAATTAAATATTTGTTTGTTTTTCAAAAAGAAGGAGATCCGGTCCTCTTGTCTAAACACATTCTGCCTTTCCTGTTTGTTTCCGTTTACTTCCTTTGTGCCAACTCTGACATTAATGTTCTAGAAGAAGCCGTACTCGAAGTCGAAGCCGAAGTCGTCGCAGTCGAAGTCATTCTCGCAGTCGCTCTGATTCTCGCCGTCGCTCACGCAGGTTGGTAAACATGTGTTAGTTTAAGCGTGGCTGAAAGCGGGGAAAGCTGAATCTTTCTATAATCTATTTAAGAGATGGGTTTTATCAAGAGTAGATAATAAGAGTATGACAGCTGGCATACTCTATGTATTATAAGCGGGACACATCCTCTGCACGCTAACGGCTGGGCTGACTCCCCCGCAAATTGTACCCTTCACTTCAAAAAAATTTGGCAGCTATGCATGTGTTCTAAAGCTCGAAACAGACACAAAACTTGTGCACGTAGTGCTTGTGTTTTCGAGCTTTAACACACAAGCATAGCGCGAGTGAGCCTACTCCCGTTTTGACTGGGTACCAATTTGCGGGGGGAGGATCACTGGGGTCCAATTTGCGGGAGGGTTTCAGCCGTTAGCGTGCAGAGGATGCGTCAAGCTGATAATACATAGAGTATGTTAGCTGTCATACTCTAATGTATTATGTAACTCTTGGTTTTATGTAGGCACTGATATTTTGCGGTGTTTTAGATTTACTAATGTTAGCGTGATTAAGGATATTAAAGTTAATGTTGACGTTAACGACTACTATCTGTCTGTATCCCATACTTTATTGGTTTTTTACCGACACCTTCTTACCTACTTGTACATTAGGGGGAGCGCGTTAGCGCTCCCCCTAGAATAGGGAAAATTTGACGCAATGTGTATAATCTGGACATTGTTTGGCCTGGGGCCAGCGGAGGAGTGGACCGATCGGGCTGAAACTTGGTGTGTGAAGAGCCTGTGGGCAGGGGTACATGCTGTGAAAATTTCAGCCGAATCGGCCGGGTAGATCTTGAGATATGAAAATTGGCCCCCCGCGCAGGTCGCGTTTCTCCTCTTTTTTTTTTTTTCCCCCAGGGGTGCAGGTCGGAAGACCCTTCAGAGCCGTACTATTTTGGGTTTTTTTTGTACAAAAAGTTCCGCAATTCCGGGGAAATTACTTTCCGCGGTTCCCGGACCCCCCCAGATGGCCCCACCCCCCCGGTGGGGACCCCCCAAGTGACCCCCGAAAAAAAACTAAGTTCGAAAATAATTGCACTTCGAAATAGATCGCAGCGAGGGAAGCTGGGCTCTCATATTGGGGTTTTGGCATGACCCAAGGGTGGACTACTGCATAGGCTATATTAGATGTCGGCAGGTCTCCTGTGGCGCCCTGGCAAGGGGTCACTAGTTAACGTGTAAAAGGGGGGGTCTGGGCCTACGGAGTAGGCAGCCCTATACATAAGAGCTGCTGGGCTGAGGTTTCGTATTCGAATAGGAACCCCTATATGGTGAATCTAAAGGGCCCATTAGTTTCGCTCTAGGACCTATCCATGTGGCTGGGGGGCACCCGGATGGTGGTGGGCCCTACCGTGTCGCAACTCCAACTTTAACCTCTTCTACAGAAATATCTACAGTGAGCAGGTCTCTCTTACTTGGGGTTTGGGGTGGGGTGCGGGGGCACTACAGCATAGGCTATAGTAGGTTTCGCCCGGACCCCTGTGGCGCCCTGGCCAGGGGTCCGGACCGTGGACCGTGGCCAAAACGGCCAAAAATCGATTTTTCCAAAAGTGGCCATGTCTGGTATCAAATGAAAGCCCGTGATGAGGCGAACATTTTTTGTCATTGGAGGACCCCTCCAAAGTGGCCCCAGCGGCCTGTGGCGCCCTGGCCAGGGTCCGGACCGGTCCAAAATGGCCAAAAATCGATTTTTCCAAAAGTGGTCAAGTTTGATATCAAATGAAAGCCCTTGGTGAGGCGAACATTTTTTGTCATTGGAGGACCCCTCCAAAGTGCCACGAGCGGCCTGGGGCGCCTGTCCAGGGTCCGGACCGGTCCAAAATGCCCAAAAATCGATTTTTCCAAAAGTGGCTAAGTTTGGTATCAAATGAAAGCCCATGGTGAGGCGAACATTTTTTGTCATTGGAGGACCCCTCCAAAGTGGATCCAGCGGCCTGTGGCGCCCTGACCAGGGTCCGGACCGGTCCAAAATGGCCAAAAATCGATTTTTCCAAAAGTGGCCAAGTTTGGTATCAGATGAAAGCCCTTGGTGAGGCGAACATTTTTTGTCATCGGAGGACCCCTCCAAAGTGGACCCAGCGGCCTGTGGCGCCGTGACCATGGTCCGGACCGGTCCAAAATCGATTTTTTGAAAAGTTTTCAAGTTTGGTATCAAATGAAAGCCCTTGGTGAGGCGAACATTTTATCTCATTGGAGGACCCCTCCAAACTGGTCCCAGCGGCCTGTGGCGCCGTGACCAGGGTCCGGACCGGTCCAAAATGCCCAAAAATCGATTTTTCCAAAAGTGGCTAAGTTTGGTATCAAATGAAAGCCTATGGTGAGGCGAACATTTTATCTCATTGGAGGACCCCTCCAAACTGGTCCCAGCGGCCTGTGGCGCCCTGACCAGGGTCCGGACCGGTCCAAAATCAATTTTTTGAAAGGTTTTCAAGTTTGGTATCAAATGAAAGCCCTTGGTGAGGCGAACATTTTATCTCATTGGAGGGCCCCTCCAAACTGGTCCCAGCGGCCTGTGGCGCCCTGACCAGGGTCCGGACCGGTCCAAAATCAATTTTTTGAAAGGTTTTCAAGTTTGGTATCAAATGAAAGCCCTTGGTGAGGCGAACATTTTATCTCATTGGAGGACCCCTCCAAACTGGTCCCTAGCGACCTGTGGCGGCCTGGCAAGGGGTCCTAATTGGTCAAAAATCAAAATTTCCAAAAGTTGTCAAATTTGGTTTTAAATGAAAGCCCTAAATGAGCAGAGCAACTTTTGTCATGTATATAACTGCATATCCAAGGTTACGGTGCTGGATGGCTTTTAAAATAGCCTTCCTGCCTAAGATAACGCACCGTGTAAAAAGTTATGAAAAGGCCATGAACAGTGGCCTTCCTGCCTAAGATAACGCACCGTGTAAAAAGTTCTGAAAAGGCCATGAACAGTGGCCTTCCAGCCTAAGATAACGCTCCATGTATAATGTTCTGTAGAGGCCATGAACAGTGGCCTTCCAGCCTAAGATGACGCACCGTGTATAAAGTTCTGAAAAGGCTATTAACAGGCATTTTCCCGCTTCAGCAAATACATTCAGTTGAACTAGAACGTTTTCATCCAGCCTGTTTGCGGTAGCTAGCTTTGCTTACATTGTGTATATATGCAACTTCTCTGACATGATTTTCTCTGCAGCGGAAAAATAAGCGAAACTAGGGGGAAAAATGCCCTCGACGGGCAACCAACTTGGTAGAATAGGGAAAGACTTGAATGTTAAATACACGGTGCATGGTTACAACTGAGATTCTGCTGAAGCGGAAAAATGCCGTTTCTCAGCGACTAAAATGACAGAAACCAGCTTTGTGCGCCGAATAGGGAATCTACTCGGCGACTAAAATGAAAGAAACCAGCTTTGTGCGCCGAATAGGGAATCTACTCGGCGACTAAAATGAAAGAAACCAGCTTTGTCGCCGAATAGGGAATTCCCTCCTTCCGCCCTATTCGCGCGAACTTTGAAGTCTGTTATGTGTTGCTTTGCTGAATAATGAGAGAGCTTCAGAATGGCAGAATTACTTCAGAATGCAAAACAACAGTTTTATCAAGCACTTACGTAAGTCAAGGTTTTCACAGACATAAATACGATGTCTTCGATGTGCTATCAGAAACATTGAGAGCATATATAACACATATTATAGGGTAGGTGTGCTAGGTGTGCTCTGTGCTGATCTTGCCGAGAATTGATACAATCAAACATTACATATATAAAATGAAATGCGATTGATTGTATATGTTTTAGCACAAGGACTGTCGACCACAAATTGTTTAAACTGCATATATACTTATTGTTGCTTTCTGTTGGTCCTGCTAGCGGTTGTATGCATAAAATATTTACGGATCAGGTAGCTCAAAAAGAAATTAATCTAGCGCCACCCCTAGTCACCACGCAACCGGTACGGGAAATGTCATATTGACAGCAATGCTTACGTTTGCAGTTCCTAACAGAATAATTACCTATATATATATATTTCTTTCCCAAAGACGATAAGTTCGCGCGAATAGGGCGGAAGGAGGGAATTCCCTATTCGGCGACAAAGCTGGTTTCTTTCATTTTAGTCGCCGAGTAGATTCCCTATTCGGCGCACAAAGCTGGTTTCTTTCATTTTAGTCGCCGAGTAGATTCCCTATTCGGCGCACAAAGCTGGTTTCTGTCATTTTAGTCGCTGAGAAACGGCATTTTTCCGCTTCAGCAGAATCTCAGTTGTAACCATGCACCGTGTATTTAACATTCAAGTCTTTCCCTATTCTACCAAGTTGGTTGCCCGTCGAGGGCATTTTTCCCCCTAGTATATACTCCTTTTCTTGCTGTTTCAGTCGTAGCCGATCTCGAGGTCGTGGAGATCGCCGTCGCAAGTCAAGAAGGTGAGAATTAGAAAATGGATTAGTGATTACGTACTGTATTTTATTTCAATTTTCCTGCATGTCTACATACATTTTTGGACAAATTTGCCAGCAAGATTAATTAAAAATTTTTCCTGAAATAGGTGGAGTTGTCATTCATTGTTTCAGTGAAACTCCAGAGTCCAGATCGCCTTCCAGAGACCGCAAGCATTCGGACGAGGAGGTGCCTGAAAAGAAGCACAAGCGGTCCCCTTCACCTGCAGAGGAAGAAAATGGTCGAGGTGGCTCGCGTGGTCGCTCTGATGAAGAGGAGGAAGATGACAATGTTAAGGTTTGGTTAAGACACTACTGTGCTCATTTCAAACTTGCTAAATGTAAAAAGGTAAAGGCCGCCCCCGAAAAGTCTCCCATCCTTGCAGATGGTCTCGTCTTCGGTTTCATTGACGTTTAGGCAGGAGTGCCACCTCGAATAATGGCTGCAACCATGGGGGAGGGGCCAGCTCCTCAAGGCAGATGCCCTACACGGTCTCCTGTTCCCTTCCCACATTCGTGGTACCGACTAATTAACCATGGATAGCTGGGTGGGCTAGAGCTCACGGCGAACCGATATTGGCATAGTCCCTTGCTCAAGGAGATTCAAAAGCTTTTTGACTGGTGGGACTCGAACCACCGACTGTCGGATTTGTGTCGCGCGCTCTAAACCACTCGGCTTCTCAGCCTATGAACTTGCCATGCCAAAGAAGGAATTTTCTTACTGTTTTGCGTGTAACCTTATGATTTATCTGTCAATTATCAATCTAATGTTGTTTAATGTTTTAATTTTTTAGAGCGAGCCGGAATGATTTGAGCAGTTGAAGCTACCAACTATTTTTTACTGTTTTGACTTTTGACACTGGGTTATGTCTGTTTATGTTTTTGTTAAAGTAATCTATAATAACTCTGGACGTGTGTCAGACAACGTTTGCCGATATTTGTCCGTGATAACATGCTTTCTTCTTAAACAATCTTGATATAAAGATCTTTACAGAGCTTAATTAGATTTGACAAATATTCAGCTTCAGCCCTGACACGCGTACAGACGTCGATGTTGAGGTCGTATGATCAGTTCGCTTCTACTGACTTGGTTGTTTAAATTTAAATTGTTTTTGCGACCTATCGATAAAACATGAGTAGAATTTGTCAGTTTTTAATTATTAATCTCTTTGGTGTGACCTTGCTTAACCGAGAAGCTTGATTTATTAAATATTACGCAAAGTACGGTTCCTTCAAACTTTTCTTTTCAATTTTTCATAAAATAATAATTGAATTTAGTTAAGTTTAAGTATTAGAAGGGACTTTGGTATTATAACTTTGGTATATTGCTTTGGTATGTTGCTGTAAATATTTCGAAAACCTGTGTGTCGAATTGTTATTGTTGTTGTTGTTATACAAACATGTTGCTAGAAAATATTTTGTTAACAAACTTGAAATTATATGGGGAGGGGCTGTAACTTTCTTCTCAAATGTGACATTTCGCTCCAAGCCTTTATTTCGAAATAAATCCTGGAAATGTGAACGTAAGTCTTCGCTTTATTATTTCCTTATATTTTGGTCCCTTTAATTTTCCCTTAATTACGCAGCATCTCGCTGTATTGGGCAAGCGACCTGTCTTGTTTCTTTTGAGTGCAGCAGTCGTAGGGTTTAATGGGCTATAAATTGGTGTCATAAATTATCGTTGAAATATCATGATTTGAAATTCCTTGACAACATTGAGGAAAGCGTATTAGTCGGGCATGACAGTTTCTATGGTTTTGTCGATGTTATGTATGATGTGTTTGAAATGCATTTTTTATTGTTAAGTGATTGTGGAAGTTTTGAATTGTTTTCAATTCAAATTTGGCTGGGCGCCTTAATTTGTCAATATTTTGTTAGGGCGACGCGACGAACTCCATCTCCGTATTCAGCGTTTTCTTGGTCCAAAGTTATTGCCCTAGCAGCAAATGGTTTAGCTATTATGATAGCAAGTACGTACAAGCCTTTGTGGTTTAAAAGGTTTTTCTAAACTGGTCCCAAAACAGCAAAACCCGGTCACGTTTTAAGGTCTGTGCCGGATGGGGAAGGTCCAAGTTCCTTTTATATGAAGGGGGCCACCATTATCGATTATCTGTAAACTTAAACTTTACGTTTCCATAAACTGTAAGGCCAGTAGCTCCAGAATTTTCAAATTGTGTCCTGAAAACTATTAGCTTGGTTGTTTTCCAAGGCTTTCTGTCCAAGCACAATAATTGACCTGGGAGAGCCACGTGAAACTTTAAATTTGATATTGGTGTTTGAACGGTTTTAGTTTTTCGTCTTTTGGAATACTTCACTTCATTGTAATATTAAAGAAATAGGGTTTGATTTGATTTTTCCACGTTTCGAAACTCCTCATTTTACGCACCTAAGTTAAGCGGTACTGCATTTTTGTCACTAAAGTAAAATTCAAGCTCTGGCATTCAAATGAAGATGGAGTTATGTTCTGGCATTGTAAGCTTGTAACATTGTTTTGATCCGTTTTATTTTGTGAGTGAAGAATAAATTTGTTCAGTTGTTACAAATTGTTGTATCAATTTAATTATAGTTGGATTTATACTTTAACGGTTTCTAGCTTCAGCATACAATGCTAGGGTAGGGTGATCGAGTGGAGTGGCTAAGGACTTCTGTTTATAATCCAGTAATGTTGGATCCTTGATACCACAAAGGTTTCTTCAATTTACTGAGCAGAGCAAAAGACTAGTCCCTGATGGTTTCCATAACTATCAGTGGCTTGATGAACTTTCCAGGGACATTTTTGGCTTCATTAAACGTGTTAACTTAGATTATTCTGCTTGAGCTTACATTGTTTCAGAATGAATGGATGGTTTAGTAACGAAATTAGTCTTGTTGAGATCGGTGCATCATAGTTTGATAACAGTATAAATTTCCATTACATTATGTTAGGGCTTATTGATAAAAAGGTGAATTGTCAAATACTTAGGGTTTGTCTGCAGTGTTCCTGCCGGTATCTTCAGAAATGGCTACGAAGAAATTTTTTGGTTACCGCTATACGGCACATGAATAAGAAAGTCATGTACCATCGAATTCTGACTTGGATCTCGAAAATACATGTGCTCCGGTGGGGGGAGGGTCACCACCACCCCAGACTTGGAACTCACCCCCTCAGAGTCCAAAATTTTCTGTTGTTTTGGGCAAAAAATCAGTGTACACCTCGACTCGAACCCACACTGCCAGTAGTGATGAGTAGTGATGCCAGTAGTGCACGGGTCGGATTTTTTGTCCCGGCCCGGCCGTCTCCAAAATATGGTCGGGCTGTCCCGCTGTCAAAATTTTTCGGCCTGGCCTGTTACAACATTCGGCCCGGCCAGCCGAAAGAAAAATTCCAAAATTCTACTAACAATATTATTTTAAAGGCTTCAATGCAATATGGAGAGGCTAAACTATGCTATGAAATGTTAAATTTTGCCTATAAATAACCAGAATTAGTAAATGTATAGCTAATTTTAATGATTTTACAACATTTTCTAGCGTTGTTCCTGCCCGTTTCGGCCCGCTCCTGGCCGCACTTAAAAAATTTCTCGGCCCGGCCTATCTGTATCTGCCAGCCAAATGAGCTAGGGAGGCACAGTCGTATGAAGTTTTGCCAGAGTTTGTGTATCAATGTACATGACTTTCACTTGTGAACCCAGGTACATGAACTTCCGCGAATTTTTTCGTTGAGGGTCTACTATTTCTGCGCTCATCGCCAGATAGTTAGTGTAGCTGCCCATAAGTGTAGCGCCGCAAAGATTTTTGAATAGAACCGAAATTTATTGCGTCTTATACTGGAACCTTTGCGCCGGCTTGGGCGGTTCTGTGAAGCTGAGTTTGCAGCTAGCCAAACTTGAGTTCGGCGTTTGGGAGGCAAGCTTTTTTCAAGGCCCCGTCAGCTAAACTTTCAAGTCCAGTGGAACTTTAGAGATTAACGCCACTGTGTAGCCCCTTTAATCGAAAAGCCTCAATTGTAAGATACATCATCAACAACGCCGGAAACTGTATTGTATTGAAATTCTTGGCATGCATCGTATCGTGAAGTTGGCGATGCCCCGCTCAGGTAGGCAAGTCTAGCAGGTCCGGTATTGGTTTGGAAAAGTTCTTAACGGCGAAACTACTGATTAGTGACCGACTGCAACACGTTAAGATTTAAATATTGTGAGCTTGCTTTCGTTTAGCCCTCCACTGAACCTATTTTATGTATCGAGATCATGGAAATTTGGGCTACAACTATGAGGCATATCACTACATGCTGGCACAAAACTTCCTGCGAAATATTTCATTGGATGGAACTCATAGAGATACATTGCTGGGAAAGCTTAACTTAGTAAAACCGCTGAGGTAGTTATTTTATCTGTATACAAGTATATAGTGACTGTGAATCAACTTCTAGAACATTTAATATATTTTCTTTGTAAAGTTTTATATTAAGATGAATCAGCAAAAATATTGAAGAAACTTACAAATAAGGACAATTATTTTCTAGACATGGTAATACGACAAGAACTCTTAAAATTTAGTCAAATTCTCCCTCGGATGTGTCAGGATCAGGAATTTTGGTGCGTAACCTTCATTTCGATTCGGAACCTGTCCAAAAGTTAACATTTTTGATTGTTTCAGAAAACAGGAGGAAACAGGACCAGCCAAAGCCGTTCCTGTGGAATCTGTTGTTGTCATCGAAGAAGACCATCGTGAACCAACACCTCTCCCTCCAGCTGCAAGAAATGATATTCCCAGTGTAAAGTTCTGTTGAGTGTAATATAGAGCAACAAGAGTACATAATTCAAGCGTCCTACTCTATGTAGTGTAAGCAGTCCCATGCCCTGGAAGCATAATGTCCCCCCTCCCCAGTGGACCGTTTCCCTACATTAATTTGACGCAGGAGCTTCGATTTTTCAATTGACATAGTTGTACTAAACACAAGAAGAGCTCAAAAATTGTTGCTTGCAGGCTGCAAGAAAGGGCTGCATTTTTTGACATGGTTGAGTTTCGCGAAAGTATGATTTTCACACATCTCTTTCACAGACTTTGTCTGGCTTATAAACTACGCAATTTGAACGAGTAATACGTTATGTAATTTAGACATCTGAGGTTCTTCCAGAGCACCGTCCTTTGACATTCAGCGTCAGCGGGAGTCCGCTTCCGGTCCAACCTCGTCCGCCGACTCCAAAGCGGTCGTCTACGCGTCGACGCGAGTCTTTGGGAGCCAAAATTTCCATTCCTTGGCAGAGTAGTGGCAGAGAACGAAAGATCTCCAATCCACCACGCCTCCAGCGTAAACGACCAAGCTTTCGTACAAGGTAATGCAGATTTCTACGTTGGCGTTCAGATTTTAGTGTGGTAGTTCATTCATCGTTGTCGTTAAATGTTGTAATGTGTTCTATGTACGTATATGTGTGTATGATAGGGTTTGCATTTGATGGGTTGGCGTAAAAATCGTGTAGTTTAGCTTGCACCATATTGCTGTATCCATGTTGTGGTAGTTTAAAAACGCAACTGATCAAGAAACTATTGGGAAAATTGCATTTGCTTTATGCCCCAGGACTTGGGTATATCGTTTCAAATTGCCATGCGGGAAGTACGACTGAGCATAATGCGCTTGATAGTTGCTGGGAGGATTGCTACGTAATCGGATTACTAACATAGAAACGTTCCCGTGCGTTTTAAGCGGCTATCGTTCAAGAGTGCGTAATAGATAAGAGTGTGATTTCTGACAGGAACTCTGTTGTCAGCGCGCAAGCCGTGATCTGCATGCTAACAGCTGATTCTATCACTTAATGTGTAGTTAATGCCACATCTCTACACATATCAGCACAGAATTCAGCACACGTTACTTGTTCAATTTGCTCTTGAACAATGGCTTTGTTATTAGTCTCAATTGCCTTGGTTTAAACCATCATGCAGATATAGCGAGCGAAATTTTTTATTTAATGGGTTCAAATCGACGGACTCAAAGCTGCTTGTGATGAGAGCATGGCTCGCAAGCTGATATACAACAGAGCGTGTCTGCTGTCGCATTATTATCTATTGTGTACTCTTGGTTCACTTCTGAAAGATGTAGAATCGAATTAGATACCATAGATTAATCAACAAAATTGCGGGTATATACTTTTGCTGGTGACGCACAGAAAGCGTTTTCTTTGCATGTGTGTGTTAGCAGTGCCAACCCTCTTCCGAAATGGTTTCCCACGGATTAAAATGTTCGCAGTTCTTTTCAGTGGTAATGGCACAAAAATAAAATAGAATGAAATAGAATAGAAAAAGAAAATGGAAACAGTAAAAATAAAAATTCAAAGTCCTTAATCCTATTAATTTAAAGCTTTAACACTACTACCTGTGCTTATTCAACGGGGAGGGGGCGCCTATACCCCCTGTAAACCCCTATAAACGATCTTCCCCCTCCCCAAGTGGGCGCTGGAAACTGACGTGTTCGGCGAATATATGTATACTATAAAATAACACACTTTCTAGACACATTTTAGAAAAGTTTTGACAAATTTGCGTCCTGAAGGCCCCCCCCAAAGAGGCTCCCCCGCCAAATAAATTCCCTAAACTAAGCCCAGATTACATTCAGTCAGTTCCAGATGAATTTGAGCGAGTTCTAATTAGTGTCGGATCTGGAAGTCTACAGTTTGCACAGTTTGGGTACCGTGGCCTTGGTTTCTGCTTCAATGAAATTGGTGGTGTCACCCAACCCTGCTTGACAGCCGGCGCCTATACTACTGTCGTATTTTGTGTGTGGCGGGGCAGCGTGTTGTTTTTTAGGGCCCAAATTCATGGGGAGAGAAGCTCAGCGAAGCCCCCCCCCCATCACGGGCGTATCCAGGGGCGTTTTGGGGTTGAAACCTCCTCCTTTTGGGTTGTATTTTATCAAAACTCCATTAGGAAAAGTGCAAATTTTTGTTAAACCCCTCCTTTTCAGTAAATTTTTGGCAAAACCCCTCCTTTTCGAAATCTTGGATTTGGATGCTCCCCTGCCCCGACAGATGAAAAAGGCCTGAAATGGGGGGACACGTGTTTGTGGAAAGTCTTTATAATTGTAAGTTTTGCAGGATTAAATTTCATCAGTATATTTAGGATATAACGACCTTCATGTTTGTGCATTCGTGCTTCTTTGTGCATTATGTTCAGGGTAGATCTATCTATACATATATATGTGATTGTGAAGACATAAATCTTGGTTTAAAGGTTAATAAAATAATTGAAATTTAGTGAAAGTGATGATGGCGGTGAAAGGAATCGACGTTCCTCTGGGTTTTTGGATCCCAGTTCTCTGTTTGCATTTTGGCGAAGGTTTGAGCAACAACTTTAACGCACGCATTTTCAGACATTTTTTTTGCTTTCTTTCCTTCAATTTTTTAAAGTGACACCTGCTTTTGCGGACTTCATCTATTTTTTACATCTATGCTATAAATATTTTTGTTTTTTCCACAGATGCTTGTTGTTTTGATATGGCCAAACGTAATTGTTATATGAGCTTTTTGGTTTTTTGTTATTGAACACTATTTTCGACAGTTGTATTTAATGAAGCTTTGCCATGCTGATATTTATTGGCTGCAGCTTCTGTTTGCTTGTACACTGACTGATGTGTCTCCTTCTCCGTATGATTTTAGGATATTCTACTTCAGATGGGATAACTGACATGTTTTAGAGGTCTTCCCCGTACCTACTACCAACCCCTACTGCTTACTTAAGTTTAGACACAAATTTATAATCTCGCATGGCATGTGGATAAGATTGAAAAGGGAAAAGGTAGAAAAGGTAGCTATGTCCCTAGACAGAATAAGATGCTTAGGATTGAAGAAAAATGAGCTGATGATATTTTACAGCTTGAGCTTACACTGTGCAAACTGCAGAATACTGCCACCTGGGTTCCGGCATTCAAATTCTTGTTGAACCAAGTGCCTTATAGATTCCATTTTTCCTGGTTTTAATTTCCTTTATTGTTGTGCTGCTTTCATCTGCGCACGTTCATACCTTTAATCAGCTAATGATTGACTTCTAGTGTCACAGTTGCTTCAACTAAATGTGAAGTGGCACAGGTTCAGTTGGTGATGGTTTTAATTTTGATTTTGTGAAGTGGGTCTATACGTAATGCAAAGCTAAAGTTATGATTTGCCTGCCCACATATGTATATACCTGATGTATGCAGTCATGATGTATGCAGTCAGTCAGATAATGACAGACAAGTAGTCTTGTGTTAAAAGCTTCTTTGGAGGAGATTGGTGTCTGGGGGATATTAAGAAATATATACTAGTTTTTCCTCGATGATTAAAATAATCGAAATCCAAATCTGGTTCCGGAGTGAAGAGTGGATCTTCCTCTAAGGTAGCAGAGGAATTCTGTTGGCGGTCCTTCTTCCAGTTGTTCCATTGGGAATTTTAAATGGATTCAGCTTTGCGGAGCATGATGGCTCCTTCTTTCCTTGGGCAGTTTTTGGTCATGGAATTTGAACCCATTGCCGCCCCTAACCCATGCTTACAAGAGACCCTAATACGAGCTTTGCAGCATCGTATGTACCAGCCATTGTCGTAACCATGATTTTGAAAAGGATGGGGTCCAACCTGAAAGGGGGATCCGGACCCGTTGTTTTCAGAAATTTCCAGACTTGTCCTAAAAATAGCTAAAAAATTCAAAAAATTTCCGAAAAGGGAGGCGTTTCTCGTACCAGTTGATACGTATTGTGTGATTTATCACGGGTCTAGAATTACTGCTCCCTGACCAGATGCGGCCTTACAAGGGGATGGGTGTAATATATATTTAGAATTTTTGCCTCCTTCACCGTGTCTGTTAGGTCAACTGCACAGCGGTGTAAATTAGGTCAAAGTTATGCTTGAAAGGGATGGAGTATTGCTACGTATATGTTTGCTTTATGAGCTTGCTGTAACACAAGTAATCCTACGTGAGCACAAACTGCAATGTGTCTTAATGGCTAAATTATTTCGTGTTCTTATAAAATGTGCATATATCCATAAGCTCCTTAAACCGCAGTCGTTTTTTATCATTTTTGTTTCCTTCCAGACGGCTACCTAAGCTGCTAAAGGAGCCAAAAAGGTAATTAGATTCAGCAGATTTGGCACTTGACTGAAGTTGACTACTTTTTAGTATATATAGGCCTCTTTGCCTGTTTGAATTTTATGCTTACTTGTTGCATGCGCTGGATGGTTCTAAAGCATGACTCTTTGAAAATGTTCTTGTTACCCTGCATGTTGTGTTTAGCTGTTAGTTTGCCGGAACCTTTCTTTCGGTTTCAGCTTCAGCTGTTAATATATGTAATTTTTTAGAATAATCCTGATGACATTTTAGATTTTAGCAGATTGCTACGTAGCTTACATACGGCTGACACTAATAAATTCTATTCCGGAGATTAATTAGAATTTATTACGTGCCTTTTAGAATTTTCTGCAAATAAACTCATGGCTAGAACCAAGAGTAGTTTCGTAGTAGGGCGAGTGTGTGATAAGTACATATTTCTAGTTTTTAGTATATGCTGGTTGTTGTGCTCGCTACGGACTCACTCTCCACACAAATCGGCACCTAGTACGTAGCTCCTCAAACTTAGCATCCAGTATCATAAGGGTATTTTGCTCGCTCGCTGTTTGCTTACGCCTTGCAACTCGAAATCCAAACTAAAGCACTATTTGAGGGAGTGCGGTGCTTGTACCACGGTCCACTATCAGAGAGCGTAACGTTTTTACATTTTAATCTCTAGTATAATATATCTACGTCTTCTTGACACGAATAAAACTTTATAGAAATGCACTACGGGGCCGCCACTACTAGGGCCGGGGCCGGGGCCACCTTGGCTCCGGTACCGGAGCCGGGGCCTGGAAATTGGGGGTCCAAATCGAAATTTTTCAAAAATTTTCTTAAAAATTCAAATGTTGCGATAATTTCTGATATACAAACTTTACTAGCGTTGTTTTCATTCAAATGAAAACAAACAATTATGCCTTCGGTCCGTCTAATACATGGGTCACTTCCTATAATTCGATAACATCCTACAGTCTAATATGGCTTCGGCCCGTCTAATACATGAGATCACTTTTTCCTTTTCTTGTGTTTGCATGCATATACTAAATAACACGTGTGAATGGGACCCAGGCTTCAAATTGATTTTTAATACGGGTTCAAACCTAAAGCTGCAACTAGTATGCGGACGCCACGACGATGCCCGCCGAATACTAGTATCAGCGGCAAGGCGCGAATGTCAAAAAATTATAAGATGTATCTTAGCAGATCTTAATGGATGCTTTCATCTTTGTTACCTCTAGAAACCGAGTTTTCTCGAGTAGCATCCAAAAACACCATATGCAGGTAATAGATTAATACTCCTCAGCAACATGTCTAAACTCTCTTTTCTTAAGGATACACTGTTAAAACTAAATTATCACTATTCTAATTGCAGACACCCACTTCTATCTGTCCTTTCTTCCTTCATTCAAATCAGTGGGAAAACAAACGATTTGCAACACTTCTTGGCTTTCGAAATTTCAAAATTTTGGGCAAACTGTCAAAAATTTACAAGATTTTGCTAATTTTTGGCCCCGGTGTCGGGGCCGGGGTCAGGCCGGTGCATCCCTAGTTTTTTATATTTACTAACATTATGTTTCACCTATTTGTATATATATCTCCTGAACTTTTTCTTTGTGACTGATCTTCCCCAAAACTATTCTTTGCCTGTTTGCATAAATCTAAGTTTTTGGCACATCTTCAACAATCCATTATTTTTGTTCCCTGAAAATACTGCTAGCATATAGGGTCATACCCTGTGTTTGAAGTTTATTTTCTATCTTTGGCTTTTAATCCCTGCTTTCTGCTAAATGACTGAGTTTGACAGATCAGATCTTAGATTTTCCTAGAATGTAGACAGTTCTGTTTCTGTAGTTTTACCTTGTCAGAAACCTGTAGATCTATCTGTCTCCGTTTACGATATTTTCCATATTTCAAATAAAATATGCTCTTGCTTTTGCCTTAGGAAAAACATCTCTACCTAAATTTATAGGGCGGAAATGGCTTATACCTGTCATTTTAATCTTGCGTCGTCAGTAAACATGAATTGTGAACTCAAGTCTACCACAATTATTCTGCCTTAATTCTGTGAGAAGCTAATGAGGGTATATACTTATAGTTAAAGCTACCCCACTGTTCTAGATCTGGAGCCTGCTCCCTCCCTCAGCTGCAGCTTAAAGTCTGTTGGGAAAAAGAACTGACACCCCCCACTCTGATTAGGTGTTCCTTACGCTTAATTACGCTGAGCGTGTAGGTGGTGGTATTTTTTCTCATATTTTAGTCAACAACATTCGCGAAGGTAATCCTAAATGTCTAAAACTTTCAGAACACACTACTTCGGTGTTTCTGGAGTCGTCAGCTTGGTCTAGAGCAAAATTTGCTAAATTTGCACAAATTTCTGAAATCCTTGTTTAAAAGTGGTTTTATGGGCTCCTCTGTGTAAATCACTCTAGAAAACAGTTACATAAAGTTTGACTATATCAACAAAATGTCCTCATTGAAAGCTTTAAAGTGATGTATCATTTGCTGTATATTTAACTCCTTAAATTGAACAAGTTATGACGGTTTGAATATGACTGCGGTAAACGATACCACCATTTTAATACGAATGTTGGGTGTCTCGTTCGTCTGAAATTCGCCTCGTTTCCTACTTTTAAATCTGTTGAAAGTCTCTCATCTTTTGTAATAACGTTTGCCTTAATCCGATTCAGATGACATTTTTATTTGTCTGTTAGTTATGGTTAGTATGCTGGGCTTTTTCTAGGCGAAAAAAGTAGGGGAGGGGATTGGGGGGTACACGAAAAGTAGAGGGAATCCAGTGGTCTGAAACTTCCAAAAATACAGTAAATATAGCCTTTTTTCTACGTATATACACTGCTATAACTAAGCTAAAATGTGCTCAAAAATTTAGTTTGAGTAACAAAATAGACGATTTTGGACGATAACATTCCGGCGAAGCCGAAAAAAGTTTAAAAAATTTGACCAAACATCCTTAAAATTTGGCATTTTCTGAGCACCTTATACTGAGTGGTGGGAGCCCAAAAAAGTGGGGTTGGGACCGAGTGGTCGAGTGGGAGGGGAACGCTAAAAAAGCTCAAGTATGGTATACGGTAAAAACTTAACTTCATTAGAAGCTACGTCTATTAGAACCAACCCACGATTCTCAGAGCAAGGAATAGTGTTGTTGTCAAAATTAGCCAGTGTGCTTGCCTGTGCTTTTTATAGCGGCTAGATTTTTGACATTCTACTTTGCATTTGGTCTAAGCTTATTAAACTGTATGTAAATTTTTGTACGGAAAGTTTTGGCGATGTTTCGGTCGGCACATTCCTCTGCATAACTCTCGCAGAACTTAAACAATTTAATTCAACTTTAGTATATTTTGGCATTTAAAGTTGAGACAGTCTTGATCTCTGTAAAGCAGTTTGGAAGTTGAATATTAGATTGGGGATGCTTGGCAGTATGCCAGAAAACCAATTGAACCAGAGTTTCAATAGAATCCGTATTAGAGTAGGATTGAAATCTAGAATTCTCAAAATTTATTTCGCTTGCTACAGAAAACATATTCGCAGCAATTTGTGAATTTTAAAATGTTCCCAAATTTGAAGTCTATATTGATTGAACTACACAGGTTCAACACTTGTATTTGTATGTAACTGTTGTATTTTCTTTTGTTCAAGACATTCCAGTGTCAGTTCAGATGGAAGCGGTAGTAGAGGTTTCCTTCAGAAGATAAGTAGCATAATTTCATCAGGGGCTGCTGGGTCTACTATTGCAGGCGGACCCTCTGAAATTTTGGCTCCTGTACTCGCAGAAGATGGATTAGGTACGCGGTTTTTTCCTTTTTTAATTGGAAAGATACAGTAATGGACACGGTTTTAAACCTCATTAGGTTATATATGCTTTGAACAGATGAATCAGATTTACTGGAAGCCTACAGTGGACAGCTTAATCGTCCAGGCTTTTATTATAAGCTTGCCTTTGTATAGTATAATCGGCCTGACTTGAAAGAAGTTAACGACTAAATACGTACGTAGGCTAGACTTATTTCAATTTTTATTTTTGAGCTTTCAGTTAGTTCTTGCTAGCTTTGATTAATGAGCATTGTTAACTGATTTTTGTTTGGCTAAAAATTAACAGAATACTGTGTGTATTCTTGCGTCGCGATTTCTGTCAAAATGGCGAAAAGTTATTTTTATAGAAGAAGGGACCAGTACTATTCCAATGGTAGTGGAAGCTAAAATTACTCCTGAAAACAGAGTTGGAAGTCGATCAAAATTTTCCAGAGGCGAACGGTATGTTTTTTGTTCGGTCACATTAAAATCTCAGGTTCTGTGCGGTGGTGTGCCGGTTGTTCAGTGTGAGTAGTTTAGTGTTTTGTTAGTTCTGTCAGCTTTGGATAACCATAATCATTTTTGGATTATAGGAGGAGAAACTTATTTGTACTAAAGAAATACCTATTTGAATTAAGAAGATGCCATTTCAGGGGTCTTTCCCATTATCTCTCCACAGCTTCGAAGAAGCACAATTTGACGGATTGAGTTGAAATTTGGTAGGGGTAGGTTTTCGGACCTGCTGATCTCAAAAATGCAAAAATTTTAAATTTTTAAAATTTTTAAAAAATGTTAAAATTTTAGTTTGGTAGGGCGGACCAAGGAGAACCGAAAAATTTTTTGAAAAAATTTTGCTGTGAAAACTTGCTTACAGGGGTTTTCTGGGGGCTGATCACGGATCTGAAATCGGTTATTCGATTCAGCTTTTCGCTAGCTCAGGATAAGCTTACATCTTAAGCGTAAAACTGTAGCTAATATTACGCTAGCGAAAAGCTGAATTGAAAAACTGATTTCAGATTCGTGATCAGCTCCTCAGAACAACCCTTGCAAGCAAGTTTTTAGCATAATTTTTTTTCAAAAAATTTTTCGATTCTCCTTGGTCCCCCTACCAAACTAAAATTTTAAAATTTTGAATTTGTGCATTTTTTAAATCAGCAGGTCCGAATTCCTACCCCTACCAAATTTCAACTCAATCAGTCAAATTGTACTTCTTCGGTACTTCTTCGGAGCTGTGGCGGGAATAATAGGAAAGATCCCATTTCAGGACGTTTAGGAGGAACCATGCTTCTCTATTATCAAAATTTCATATGAAAAATCGGAAGAATTTTGACAGTTTCTATACTTTCGTTGCTAAAATCACATTCCAGCAGCTATGACTACTATTTTGAAGCATGAACTTTCCTTTTAATTTGCATGATATAAACTCATGTCTTCTTTACGCAGGTCTTTTTCAGGACCTTTTTAGTTTATAGCTGCAAAACCTAAAGTGTCAGCTTGCGGTTTAGCATGGTTAACTGTATAAGTTCGTTTTGAAGGAATAAAAGATCTTTCTATGAAAGTTTGCTGTCATGACATTTCTAGTATGTTTTAGCAGGAGTTCATGGTACATACTAAAGTCTGACTAAAAAATGTAGGGAGCGAAATTGTTCGTTTATACTGATTGAGCGGTACTTTTTTGCTGCAGCACTGCTATGTCGCATTGATTTGCCGCTACCATTGTAAAACTAGCCAAAATCAGCTGAAACGGGAAATTGTTAAGAATTCTTTGCTTGCGCAATATAAGTCGTGGCCACGGAAACTTTATATCGTTGGACTCAGATCAGCCGAAACTCTATGATTATGCTATTTTTACTCACTTTACTCAAAATTGCCGAAATTTTGGGTCAAAAAGTGGTATTTTTCGAAAAAATCTACTTTCAAATTTTGAAAGCCACATACATAGAGAGATGTAGATGTAGATTTAGATCACATGAATGCTGACACACATAGACGGTACTGAAAGCTCAATTGAAAAATTTTTCCATGAAGCGAGTCGCGAGTAATAGCCAGTCAAATTTGGAAAAGCGGCAAAGATCAAAGGATTTTGAAAATCGAAAAAATTGAATAACTATCGCAATTCTTGACGAAATTAGCTGATATTTGGGATACAATATGTTTCGGACAATGGGACATGGGCTAATTTTCCACCAAACGGCTAGTTTCTGGCATGTACTGATCTTTCACATCCTAAAAAATCGGCTTCTTTTGATGAATTTTAATTGTTTCAAACTTATTTTTTAACCGAAGAAATGTTCATGCCATGTCGGTTCAGCAAATATATATACCTTTCAGCAGCAAAAATGTACCGCTAAATCAGTATAAACAAAACAATTTCGCTCGCTACATTTTTGGTCGGTCTTTAGTGAACAAAGCTACATTATCTAATTTCGTGCTGCAGAAGTAGCCTGCAGTACGTATGTTCAGAATTCAGACAGATGTGGCGCTTGTTCTTGTATGTATTATCTACTCTTGGTTTTTAACGTTTGCTACGTGGATGGACTGCCGAAGTGGAATGATAAAGTGATAGACTAACTAGATACAACTAATAATTTTTCCAGAATTTGTCTGGTCACAAAGGAAACCTCTACTCCTGTGGCCATGTTCTCCGTAATTCAGCCTGGGCGAATTTACCATCGCCGGTACGTTACTGCTTACCTCTGCTGTCCCCTTGTTTGCATTTTTAGCAGTTTAGTTTCCTTGTGTGTTGGCTTAATTTCCTAAAACATGCAGTAACCATGTTGGCCTAAGAATTTAGACTATTATAATGCCATGGAGGAGGGGCAATATTAATCTCAGTGTCTTCAAATTTAGAGTCAACGGGACAGCCGCTATGTTTTGTGTGTATGAAATTTCTTTACTTCATTTTTGTAATTTTGAATTAATTAAGGTCGTCCCTTTTCTATTTATGTACGTACGTATGTATGTAAGTGTTGCTGGGACTCCTTTCTGGTAACTGATTTCAAAGGTTAGCGCATGGTCTAGATGCATGATTTGGATAAGCTTTTATTGAAGCAGTTTATTGGATTTTCCCTTCGTAAAACATACCTATCATTTCGATGGAAAACGTTTCTTAGCTTTTGTTGAGGGAAAATGCCCGTTTGCTCAGGTTTAGTTTAATCTAGGTTTTGGGGTTCCTTGCCTGCACTGAGTATGAGTAGCCAGAAAACGTACAGCCTTTGGGGAAGAGAGGGCGTATTTCGACAAAGAGATTTGAGTTCAGTCATTTCGACATTTTTTATAATTAACATTCAGAGCTACATAGAACTTCTATAAATATGCAACCGTCTGGAAGCCTACAAGACAGGGTTAAGCTGAAAATACGGCATTGAGAATGAATCAATGTTTTAACCTTATAAATGAATTCACAATTTTTTTATTTTATTCTTATAGTGACATCTTTGAGTCCCGCCAAAAACTGTCCGCAGAAGATATAGGTTTAAAACCGATCGAGTTGAGACCAAACGTAAGTTTTTCGTATCTGTCAGTGATAGTTTGACTTTGTGAAAGGTTGAATCAGGATTGAAAGATGTGGAGAAAACATCCAGTGTGGGGATCGAACCGACGAGCTTTGGTTTAGAAGTAGAACGCTCTACCGCTTGCGCCACAGCGCCGGACGCAGAGTCTAAAATAACGGTGATATTTAACATGCTGCTAGTTAACACGCTTTAACACCTTGCTAGTTGAACCACTTGCTCCACACTTCTGGACGTTGAGATTAGTTTATTCCGCTGATTTCAACCGTTCGGAGTTCGCTTGAAACACTGATATTTAACAACTTTCTAAACTTGAAAAATTGTTGGCAAAATCCTAGTGCTGTCTGCATTGAGTATATACAATTCTGTATTGTGTTCGCTTAAATGTTTTGTTTTCTCCCTAATTCGACTGATTTTGGTACGTTTTACTGCAGGTCAGAAGATTTTTCAAATTTCAACAAATTTTCAAATTCCTTTATTATCTTTGGCCCTATTTCTTTAACGATTAAACGGATTAGATTAAAATTAATCCGCATTAAAGAAACAGCACCTTTGATTAAACGGATCAAAATTTGATCCAGGTAGTAAAACTAGTTAAATCCTGTTTAAATCCTTAAATTTAATCCTGTTTCTTTAATGCACCTAGGATTGAAATTTTACTTTAATCCTGTTTCTTTGTTCCTACTTCGGATTAATAAATGGAAGATTTGTTTTTAATCCGTCTCCTGCATTTTCAACTAAAATTTTTTTTTTTTAGTTTTTTTTAGTTTTTAATCTTCATGCAGGTACGCGGATTAAACGGATTATTAGTTGGTGGATTAAAATGGTCGGATTAAACGAGTTAATTTTAATACTTTAATCGGTTTAATCCTGCTTTAAAGAAACAGCTATTAAAACTTTTATGCTGCTGCTTTTTAATCCATTTAGTCTGACCATTTTAATCTTTAAGGAAATAGACCCTTTGTTTTTCCATGCCTGGCCTTCTAGCATAAACAGAAAGAAATTGAATTATTCTAGCAGGTTTGTTCGAAGAGGAAGACTGAACACAATTTGATTTCTCAATTTCATAACTCAATTTCCCGATATTTGTGCACATTTTTTAGGAGGAAGTTTCCTATCAGAAATTCATTTCAACATCCTATGTTCAACAGGCAACCACGTTTCGTTGTTTATCCTGGGATGAGACGGTGACTCAGTCGTCCTCAGTGGGCGTGGGATCGAGCACCTCCTCCATTCAACCGATCCCACAAACCGCTCCGGTTAATGCCAGCAGGCCCAGATTTAAGGAGCCTACTACTCCTGTGATTTCCCGCGAAGGTAGGGCAGCCAGCGCAATGCAGAGAATGACAGGGTCACTTTTAAATTGGCTAGAAAAGTTTTAATTTCATGTATTTTTGACTCGCACGCGAAAACGCAACGAGTTGTGTATATATACTTCTGTGAAGGAATGATGGAAACTGCATAACTATAAAACTTGGTTTGAGCACAGTGGTCAATCTCCACAGAACAATCTTAAAAGCAATTTTACCTTTGCACCCATTGAAGCTTCCCTTTTGTTTTTTGCTGATATTTTTTGAAGTTTAACATTTGTCTTTTTTGTTGCAGACAAAGCCTATGATCCAGAGCTGTTGAGTGATCCCTGCTTCGGTCCTTCAACTAATAAGACCACTTTAGCTTTTTCTTCGTTTATGGTTGGTTTTTGTTAATACTTGCCAACTTCTTTGATTTTAGTCTATAGCGACTTGACTCCTAAATTTTTCCTTCATGATCGTAGGTTCTTACACTGGAATTTATGCTTCTTTGAAAATCTCGTAAAGCGTAAAGTGAATGCCCGTAAAGCGGTAGACAAACCGAAACATCTACCGCAGATGCAGAAATCGGATTACGGAAACGTGTCGGTAATTTTGACCGAAAATTTACATTTTAAGACACGGATTTTGACGGAGATACCTGCATAAATTTATGAATTTTACTATGTTTAGCGGAAATTTCTAAACCAAATTTTTGCTTATTCTGGGCCCCCTGCGTAGTACACGGCATAGTTTTTATTAGTGTTTTTACGGTGTTTTCGCACACTTTTTCTTCACGCATTTTCTTAGAAAACACACTTAGATAGACACCAAAATTTTGAGTTTCAGTAGTAAGCTCTAACTTTTTATTATATTATAATTTCTTCAAAAGCTTGGAACTACAGAAGAAATTTTGGAAACATTTTTGCGCTTTCGACGCAGCTAGTACATTGCTTAACTTTCAAAGCGTCAACCTTCCTCCCTTTTCTTATGATGTTCTTGTCTCTTTTATACAATTCTCTAGCATAAAATAGCTTACGTTATTATTTTCTTGTGCTGAAAATTTCTATCAAAATTTTTAGTTCAGAAAGTTCAAACTTGCTTTATTTAAAATAATTAATTAAAACATTGCCATTGTTGGTTTTTTGCCATTTTTGTTAAAAATTCATCATCTGGGGGCCCCTTCTGTCCCCAGACCCCCTCTCCTTTCAGAAACATTATTACACTATTCTATTCTATAGCGCTACACTCTTCTAAGTCGCATTACAAGTCTGAGATTATCTTCTTTCCTCTCTAGAATGACTAAGTGACTAGCCAGGAATACGCTGTAGGAAACTTTTCTGAAAGTGTTAAAATCGCTAAGAAATCTATTTTCAAAAACACAGATTTCTTAGAAAAACACAAACGCACAGGTCCAAATTTGAAAAAGCTCCCTGGTATCACACGGTCTTCATATTTGGAATATCCCGATTCTGTTTCCTTTTTAATTTATTACTTTGATACAGTTTTTCTTGCATTGTTTCCATTTCGACTTATATACTTTTGCTGATATCAATTTCAATTTTTATAGTCTTCCATCATTGACTATGTTAATCCTGCTGACCTGAAGCGTGACGTCAATGAAAAATTTCGACTACAAATGCCTGAGATACAGATAACATACAGCAAATTTAAAAGCATCAAAAAGGATATGCGAAAAATTTCGCTTGAGGTACTCATCCTATTGGTCTTGTTGTGCATTGACTATATGAGACACATCCGCTTTATAAAATCCAGCACATGTCTTCATCGTCAGTATGGCCTGGCGGAGCGAATCCATATAGCAGCATGTCTTTTTTAATTGATAGCGACCACCAGCACGTCCTTCGAAAAAGCCGGAACAGACAAGAATGTGGGTGAAGCTTAGCAAACACGCGGCAGTATAGTTTTAATACTTCGATGCAGTCGGTGTAATTCGACATTGCAAACTAGTGCTCGGAACGGTTCCACTGGAACCGGTAGAACCGGAACCGGAACCGGAACCGGAAGGATTTTTAGAACCGGAACCGGAACCGGAACCGGTAGCATTTGGAACCGGACCGGTTCCAGTGTAATTTGTCTCAGATGATTTGAAAAATGTATCCAAAAATTAAGTTTTCGCCTGCAAATTTTCAAAATTTCTCTAGCTTTTAATTAACACTTTCATTCTGGAAATTCTGAAAATTTTTCTAGCTTTTGAATGTAGTCTTTTGAAAGTTTTCCGAAACCTATTATGCGGCATACAAGTAA
This sequence comes from Trissonchulus latispiculum, assembly GCA_030248195.1. Taxonomy (NCBI): domain Eukaryota; kingdom Metazoa; phylum Nematoda; class Enoplea; order Enoplida; family Ironidae; genus Trissonchulus; species Trissonchulus latispiculum. Next base: position 31,857 of record JASAND010018391.1, read on the forward strand.
GAGTTTTAACTTTTTCTTGCATGTTGGTAAGATATGCGGTTACTTTGAGCTGATGATTCCTTTTTGGAGTAGCCAACTTTGAAGCATTAATAATAATTATTTACTTGGAGCAAGGTCTGTCTCTTGTGCATTTTATTGTGCACATGCTCATTTTTTTCTAAGCTGCACACTTGAATTTAATAATGCACACTTAAATGCACAGTCTTATTATACTTCCGCTAACCACAAAGTGCCCTAAAAAATTTCGAAAGTGCTTCAAATTTTAAAAAAGCTCTAGCTTTTATGGGGGCTGCCGCCCCTGACCCCCCATCTTCTTACTATTTTTCGATCAGCAACGTCGCAAAGACCTTATTTGTTCTATTCTTTCTTGTTTACAAAAGCACTTTATTATTGAAATATTTTTTTTGGGTTGCATTTATATACTTATATATACTTCATTGTCAGAAATAAACGACTGGATTAGCCAATTCTCTTAAAGTATTTTTACATTTTTTCCTTTACAACGGTTCGACGCGTACAATGCTAGCTCTCTACTGCCATTTGTTAATTGTTAAAACGACAAAAATTGTTCAGAAAATTTTTTAAAATGCAACTTTTTTTCCAAATTTTTTTCCAATAAAAACATTTTTCCAAAACGGACCCTATTTTTTAAATGACAAAAATGCACAAATACTCGATATCTATCAAAAACAAACCATCAAAATATAGCCTAAGATTTTTTTTAATACTAATACCTGGAACTACTTTGGTTTTCTAGAGTTTTCACTGATATTAGATGGTATAAGATTTTCGATTTTCTTAGTAGACAGCCATAGACAAACAAACAAATGAATTCTTCACTGTTTCCTAATTTTTACATTATTCCACTTCTTAGCTACAATGTACCGCCAAATGTCAAGAAATAGGATTCCAGTGTATATGTCTTGTTGTATCTGCCGCTACTGTAATGCAAAAAAGAAACATGACTAGTTTTTGAGCAAGCAAGATAGAGGATTGCGAATAATTAACAAATTTTTGGTCAATTATCAAGCAAAATAAATCAGAGCACCTTCTAATTAGTGACAGTGACATGCTGTGAATGCGTAAATCCTATATACTTAGTGACTGTTGAACAAACTATTACCAAGAGTGCATAATTGCACTATATATAAGAAGAAGAGTAAGCCTCTAGAGGGCTTCTCTTCTTGGCATTGCGTAACGGTGCTCAGACCACAATACGCGAATGTTCCCCGTTTGGTGGGGGGTAGCTCTCTTTGACAAAGCATACCCCCCTCCGTTTGGTGGGGGGTAGCAGAAAAGAGGTCCCCGTTTGGTGGGCGGGTAGCCAACAGCCAATCAGATTCAGAGACCCCTCCCCGTTTGGTGGGGGGTAGAGCAGAGGATTACGGTAGTTTTGTTCTATTCGCAATGGGTCCCCGTTTGGTGGGGGGGTAGAAAGAGAGGTCCCCGTTTGGTGGGGGGTGAAGGTCCCCGTTTGGTGGGGGTAGAAAAAGAGGTCCCCGTTTGGTGGGGGTCGCCAACAGCCAATCAGATTCTTCCAATCTTAGCCTAACTTGGCGACCCCCCCAAACGGGGACCCTCTTCTGTACCCCACCAAACGGGCCCCTTTTGCTACCCCCCACCAACGGGGACTTTTGTCCCCACCAAACGGGGAGGGGGTATGCTCGTCGACCCCCCCCCCAAACGGGGGAACATTCGCGTATTGTGGTCGGAGCACCGTTACGCAATGCCAAGAAGAGAAGCCCTCTAGCGGCTTACTCTTCTTCTATAATATTAAGGAATAAATTATGGACTCTTGCTATTACCATGGGACACAGGAAATGAGTGTAGGATTGAAATTTTTTACATATTCATTACAATTTTAACACATTTTAACACTATTAAAACTGGTATAAAAATTAATTACTATTTTACATATAAATTAATAACGTTGAGCATATAACAACGTTGGGTCATAAGGTTTTGGTCCAATTTATATAAAAAACTAAAAAATTGAATTATAAGCCTTTTTACAAAAATCTCAATTGGAACCGGAACCGGAAGCTAGAACCGGAACCGGAACCGGTGCTCTGGAACCGGAACCGGAACCGGTTTCAAAAATCGGAACCGGTCCGAGCACTATTGCAAACCATGCCTCCGGGAACAGAGCAAATTTGTGCCGCTGATCAGACGCACGCCTAGGGGCACCGGTAGGAACTCCATTTGATGAGGTTCGTGTCCATCGGATTTCCCTCGAAGATGGCATCTAAGTCCCTCTAAATATGTAGTGTTGTTTTTTAGTGTGATATGGATTATACTACGCTTGCCTTGGCCTATGTGTACTTTGAGAAGATAGTGCTGAAAGTGAGTTTGATATAATTGAAATGTTTTGAAAGTATCAAATAAATATTATAACATAAATCGATCTATTTCTTTTGAAACAAATCTTCTCTTTTGGTTACGTTACATCGTTATATGTACCCTTTCTTAATCGGTTGATCTGAAGTTTCTTGAAAATCTACTAGTTATGAATTTTATAAATTATGGTCCAAATCGGTGTTAACGTAACCTATAGTTCACCATCCTTTGTGTCATTATTTGTTATAAATTTTAGGCTATCATAAATAAAAGCAACAGGAAGCTAATTGCTGGTGCTTGTATGCTTATTGCGGCAAAAATGAGCGATATCAAAGGAGCCCAGCTTAGGCTACTTGTAGAAGTGCGTTAAACTATATTTCCATTCAAATCCTTAAAAACCGCATATAATATGAACTGCTCTTGGTCAGTTCTTGATTGCAGCAGTGTTGTTAAACTGTAGCAGTGATATTTTATAACAACGTCCACCAAGCAATACAGTTGGATTTTTGAGGATGAAAGCTTGTTGATAAGTACTAGCAAGAATAATTATTTAATAACTGAAATCCTGATTATGCACATGCTTACATTTACATTTAAACTTAACCAAGTGGGCAGGGTGGCTGTTCCAGTGTTGGTAAAGTTAAAACTTTCATTTTGCTTTTCAAAGATAATAGAATCGTTGACAGTCACTTTTTGAAAATGTCATAAAATTCAGCTAGAATATAGGTAGACAGGATTACAGGGGTTGTTTGTATTTAGATTTGATCGCGTTTAGTGTTTACCTGTCTTGATATGGCATTTTTACCAGTTTCGTTTTAGCGTTTGGAAGCCAACTTTCGAGAGTCGAAGAAGGAAATCATTCAGTTTGAACTGGCCGTCGTTGTGGCTCTGGAATTTGCCTTGGTGGTTCCGGACTGGGAATTGCAGCCGCATTGTCAGAGACTTCTGTGCATTAACTGAACGCCACATTTCTTTGGTCTGACTGGCAGGAAGTGAACGAACCCTACTCCAGAAAGAAAACAACTGGAATCATGGAAGGATTCTATTTTGCACCAGAGAAGAAGAGTATTAAACTAGATTCGCAGCGAATGCCGAGCTATTGTGACAAGTTTTCCGCAGTTTTTTGACTCGTTGGACTGTTGAGTTTCTTGTGAACAAGCTTTAGTCATTTATTGTGTTCATACTGTAATGCCATATTTTGTGATCTTTGATACGAGTAAAGTAATTTTTAGTTGAAGTGCTTGGTTATTTTGACTGGCAAGGTAATGACTTCTCTGGCTAATATTTTAATGCCAAAACGACTTTGGAATATCTGAGAGAAGGACATAATGCGATAGATATTACATTTCAGAATTATAGAAGTGGGATGATTGAGGATAATTGCGTTTGAAAAATTGAAAATGAATTGAAGGGAAGGAAAGGGAGAGCAGATACAGTAGGAGGGGAGGTGGAGGGGGGGTGGGGATGGAGAGTAAGAAAAGGAAAGGAATGGGGGATCGCATTCCGGGTGGGAAAAAGGGGAAATGGATGGGGTATGGGTGTAAGGGGGTGGGGGGAGGGGGGGGGGGGGGTGGGTCAAGGTAAAAATGACTCAAAGCGAGAAAATCAGTGGGGGGGGGCGGGATGACTGGTGTGGTATAATTAAATTTTGAATGTTATTATGTATTGTCGGGGGGTATGGGATGGGGGAAGTGGGCGGAGGGAAAAGAGGAATAGGCTAGCGGGTGGTGAGAGGGAGTGGTGAGGCGGGTGAGAAAATGTAGGAGGTATATATGGTATTATTGATGTCGCAACAGATAGAATACTAGGGGGGGGGGGGGGGGGTTTTTTTTTTTTTTTTTTAATTGTCATGTCTAAAAGGAAAGACTTTTTCCAGTTTCAGTCCACGTTTCAGTATCTTTAGCTAACCTATTTTTCAGTTGCAAAGGCGACATAAATTTGCCAATATCAGTTCCTGCTCTCTTCCCAAATAAGCTTCGTTTACATAGGTGTCGTTTTCCTAAAAACTGAAACCTCCTGCAGAAACTAGAAACAAGTTGCATTTTTTGCGTTTGAGTTAAGTATATAGGGGCCAAATTATATTCTTAAATAATCCTGTCGTTCTGGATGTGAGTCCTCGGGTAGAAGAAGCGTTTGTCCGATATCTCCATCTCATAATATATCTTTAACAGTAATCATGAAGACAGCGAGGTAAATTGAACGGTTATCAGCAAACAAATAATACTAATAAAACAAATTGACGATTGACACTTTTGCTGGAAATGTCGACAGCTTTATGTGGATTACAAGGCTGGAGCATTCATTTGTAACCAGTAAAGATAGAGAATAACTTAAGTTGAGTCAACAAAAAGTATTTTTAAACTTTATAAAGCTGGTACAATACTGTATCGAGCAGTATAGACGACGATTCTCAATTTGGGGCTACTTTTTAAATATTTACTTTGCTTCATTGCCACTGGATTCTTCTCATTGTGAGCTTCAATTTGATATAAATAGTATTGATTTACTCGTAGTTTAAAAGTTACGTGCAGTTTAAATTTGACTACGACACGTTTAAGCTACAAAGTTCTGGGGTCAAGTTCTCTAGGTTTCAGGAAAATTTTGCTATAAACGTGAGACCTACTATTTTATTATTATTTTATAATTCTTGTTTTCCCTTTTCAACAAATTACGTATATATTTATTGACTTTAGGAGGGTGTCCATTTTTCTAATTTTTTCCGCTTTCTCCGATGTCGCTGATTTTTACATATTTTATTGTCCAGGCGGTATTTTTAATGAGTTTTCATCACCGGGGCCGCCTCTACAATCCCTGACGAGTCCGCTATACCGGATTTAGCTTGTTTTCTATGCAGAAAGCTATTGGAGCGGTGTCGTTGATTTTTAAATTGAATTTTTACTGCAAAATGCAAAGTGTCTGATTTATGCAGAATATTGATTGAATTTTGTTTAAGATAGGCTGATTTGTAGTGGATTAGTAAATAGCCATGGATTGTGACAGTTCTGTCGGTCCTTCTCAAGTTTCCGTATCTCCGATATGTGCCAAAATGCAGTCAATGTACAAACAGCCAGGAACTCCGCCGTTGAGAGATGTCATTCGACAGGTTAGCGACTCTATCAAGCAACTTTTTGTCAAAATGGATTAAGTTTCAGCCCCTTGTGGTCGATGTAGGAATTGTTTGTTAAATTTGTTATATTTGTACACTGTCAGAGTGTCAGCTTTTTGTGGTTTATATACGTCATAAAATTCCTTCGACTAGAATGTAAGTATATACATACAAGTAACAAAAATGCTCCGCACAAAAGAGGAGAATATGTGTGTGTTGGCTGTGTCTGTATATCCTTTAAATTCCGGTTGAAGAAATTTGTAAAGACAAAAGTTTCATAGGCGCGTGACGTTATTTGGCACAGCAAGTTTGGGTGGGTGGCTCCATGACAAAAGTTGCTCAGCTCACTTTGGGCATTCATGTGGTACCAAATTTGACCACTTTTGAAAAATTCTATTCTTGACCTAAAATCGCTCAAGTACCCACCCCACCCAACCACAGCACTCTACAGCCACTTTGGGTATGCAGTTCTATGACAAAAGTTGCTCAGCTCACTTTGGGCATTCATGTGGTACCAAATTTGACCACTTTTGAAAAATTTCATTTTTGACCGAAAATCGCCTAAGTCCCCACCCCACCCCACCGCAGCACTCTACAGCCACTTTGAGCATGCAGTTCTATGACAAAAGTTGCTCAGCTCGCTTAGGGCTTTCATTTGACACAAATCTGACCACTTTTGAAAAATTCTATTCTTGACCTAAAATCGCTCAAGTACCCACCCCACCCCACCACAGCACACTACAGCCACTTTGGATACGCAGTTCTATGACAAAAGTTGCTCACCTCACTTAGGGCTTTCATTTGATACCACTTTTGAAAAATTTTATTTTCGACCACTGACCCCCCACCCGACCGACTCTTCAAACGGCAAGCTGGAACCAGCCCAGCAAAATAGGTACGTCGAACGGTAAAACGAATACCGGGAATGAGCTGGGTACACCAGAAGACCCCTGTAGACAAAGTTTTGAGAGGCCAGATAGAGCCTACTATGGACCTCCAGGAAGCGGTTTCCGACTTGACCCTCCCGACAGCAAAGTAGAACCAGCCCAGCACTATAGACACGTCGGACGGCAAAACGGATACCGGGAATGTGCTGGGCACACCAGAAAACACCTATAGACAAAGTTTTGAGAGTCCAAGTAGAGCCTACTATGGACCTCCAGGAAGCGGTTTCCGACTTGACCCTCCCGACGGCAAAAAGTGGAACCAGCCCAGCAAGATGGGTGGGTCTGACGGTAAAACTGACTGCGGGAATCGATTCTCCGTGCCAGAAAACCATTGTATGGAAGATTTGAGCTTTCAATGTTAAATAGATAGCGAGAAATTTCGATTTTTCATTTTTCGCGGTGAGCCGACTTTGCGGCGTCACTGCGGCGCTGAGGCGCAGCTGCGGCAAAAAAGTTGTGATTCTTAAATTTTCTAGAAGGTACTACTAGACCCTGTAGCCCTTTAGGTTAGCCCACCGCTGCAGTTCACGTGAAAGCGGCGAACATTATGTACAATACAACCATCCAATAGGAGAAACCGGAAAAAAACATCGCCGCCATAACCGGTCCGGGGCGCAACTTTTTAACGGTAAGTGATGTAAGTGATGTAGTGATGGTAAGTGAAACTTCTCAGATATACTAAACTCAATGTGCTCTACAATTTGCGCATGAAGTCTGCGCAGGATTTTGCGCAGCTTCTGGACAGCTTATTTTACACTGTCTCCAGCCACTTTTCACACATATTATAGGGGTCGCTGCCGCGACCCCTATGATATACTTAGATTTAAGCATTTAGGGAAAATTTCCTTAATGTATAATTGTATACTGAGGTGTATACAATTAATGTTTACATTTGCAGAGGTATATATATACGTACGTAGTCTTGATTACGTCTGCACTAACTAAATAACTGTATTGAGGTCTCTTAGGACGACCTACAGGTGTGAGCCACACGTTTGCTGTTATGTGAAGGGCTTTAATTTTGCTGATGTTTGGGCCGCTTTGAAAATATACGTTAGCCGAGCTGGACACGGGGGGGGGGCACTCCTCTGGTTACTTGGCGATGTGCTTTCTTTCCCCGTGGCCAGGTCGGGGTGCTCTCGCTCTTTAGGAGGGGGTACCCTGCTGGGCGTGGGGATGAGGTGGGAACCCCACAAAAATTGTTATCAAGAAAGCAGTATGAATATTCGCAGTATCCCGTTAAAACCTATTTGATGTTTCAGCGATGTCTCAATCGAATTCGGAGCAACAGAGCCAAACTCTTTGACAAGACAAGATTTTTGAATGATGCTGTGGAATTGGTCAGGACAGAATGGGAAGATATTCGTAAGGTAAAGTTTTTCTCGTTTAAAGTCAATAATTGTGTCTACGGCGACAGGAGAGAGATCGATAAATTTTGCATTCATTAGCGAGAATTGCTTTAGGGAGAATTGCTTCAGTGAGAAAATGCGCGTTCGTTATTTCAAAAGTTGGCTTAAGTGAGAAAGTCCAAAATCCAAATTTTGCTTAAGAGAGAAATTGCTTTAGAAAGAATTGCTTCAGCGAGAATTGTTTAGAGTTTGCTAAGCATCATAAACACGGCAATTTTCGATTTATTTATTTATTTTCGAAAATTATTTCGACAAGTTGACCGCTTGCAATTTGTAATAACCGAATAAATTCTTTTTGTATGAAATACATGCTAAGTATTATTACCAATTTAATAGTATAATTTTGTAATTGTGTTTAAAATTGCAATGATGTAAATCAAAACAAAAGTCAACAATATCAATTCGAAAAATTCATTATGGGATATGGAAAAGTTACCAAAAGAAACGCGACAAAATCAGCCAGTTGCACAAAATTTGTTTAAAATTTAACTAGAAAAAATCCGATTGAAAGAGATACAGATTATAGCAATCGATGCAGGATACATAGGCCCGCACAGGCAAACGTTTTGAATGCCCCGTGCAGGCCTGCTAATCTCAAAAATTCAACTTAAAGGATGGCTTTAACTTTTTCAGATTTTTCTAGTTTCTTCGATCTCGCTGATTTTTATATATTCTATTATTGTAAGAACGGTATATTTTAACACGTTTTTGAAATGAAAGTCGGAAGTCTTATGGTTGTCGAGTTGGAAACTTTAAAACATTGGAAATGCGAAAAGGTGTCGCTTTTTCACGTGCGCCGGAGAAGTCTCACCAATGGCTATATGTATATTTTTGCCATATTTCCGGATCGCGATCTTTAGGAATCAGAATTTTAATTCGACTTTATAAATTGTTAATGAATTTTTGATGTATTAAACTTTGGTACCAAATTCAACAGACAGCAAATTTTAATAGTCAAAGTTTAATTGAAGAATTTTAAAGAACTCAATCTAAATTTTGGTTGCATATTATAGATCAGAGTCCGGAAACATGGCGAAAGTATAATATAAATGATATGCGTACTCTTTGCATTTCCTAAGTTGTAACACATGCAACACTCAACTTAGAGGTAAAATTACTCAACAACCATAAAACTGCCACTTTCATTTCATCTACTTGTTAGTATTTAATTCGTTTCATTGGGACCGTTTGGACCATAAAACATATAAAAATCAGCGAGATCGGAGAAACTAGAAAAAATTAACAAAAATGGAACCCCTGGTCCTAATAATATGTTAACAACAACATACCTCATAACTCAAGAACTATTGGATGATAGTGTTCGCAGTCTCTTATGTTTAGGACAATTTAAATTCGTTTCTAGCTTCCATGCTGAATAGGGCACTGCAGAATTGACCTTTTCCACTAACTTTTCACATCAGCACCAGGTCTTGTTATAGGTCTGACATATTCAGTGGTGTTTTTCTCAGAATAGTCTTTGTTTTTCGCACTCTAATGAGGTTACAAATTGTGATCCTTCTAGAGATGAAAGCCAACAAAAATTTATTTAGTTATTTATTGTTGTTTATTTATTAAATTTATTTATTTATTTATTTAGTAAAATTTTTATGAAAATTGGGAAACGTCAAGGCTCTCAGTTAGTTTAACAATTTTATTCTAACGTTGCAGACATTGGATATAGCTAAACCTTTCTTTAAGGTTTGCTTCAGAAGAACTAAAATTATTTTATTTTAAGTGCTTTTTCCAATATAATGTGTGAAGTGAAAACGCAGTAAAACAGTAAATCACAAAATAAGACGTGGCTAAATGCATTATCTTAAGGGTAAAGTTTAAGGTGGTGATTCTTTGGGAATAATTTGAATATTATATTTTATTTGGAGTAAGAGTATTTTATATAAATTGTTAATTTTTTTTTATGAGTAATATTAGTTTGGTTTAAATTTTTTTGTATTTTGAAGAATTTTAGATTTTGAGGTGAAGTAATTTTGAGGAATGGTTAGAGATTAGATATTATAAATAGTGGGGATTTTTATTATTGTGATATGTTTGTTATGGAGAATAAATAAAATGTTGGATGGATTTAGTATTTTTTTTTAAGATATTAGTTAGAAGAGTATGGGGCAAAAAAAGGGTCGGGGTATTTTGTGTAGAAATTGTAAGTGATTAGTTGATATGATTTGAAGGGAAAAATTTGGTGTGTTTTTGAAAATTTTTTGTGATAGAGTAGGGATAGATTGTGGATGGCATGGATATTGGTTGTGAGATTTATGAATAGTATTTACGGTTTGTAGAAGAGTAGTGGATTATTTGATTTTGAGAAGGACAAGTTTTGAGAATAGAATGGATATTAGATATGGAAGATAGAAGTTGTAAGATGGATAGAGTTTGAGGATTGTTGTGGGGAGGGAGGAGGGGGGGGGGTCACCTTAAACGAACAATCTTTAAAAATTAAATTTTTGCTTCCTGTAAAGAAACATCGCGCCTCTACTAATTTAAGACTTTTATCTGTGAAAGCAGTTTTCATTTATTTATTATTTATATATTAGTTTATTAATGCACATTGTATTCTATGCACATTGTATTCCATCAGATAGTGTGTACATGTGTATGCTAGTTTAAATCTAATCCAAAACAAAGTTTGAATCTTAATCTTCATAGATTTCATAAGCGGAAGCTTTTCTCACTAAAGCAATTTTCTCTAAAGCAGTTTTTCGCTAAAGCAAAACCATAAATTTGAGTTGTCTCGCTGAAGCAATTCTCACTAAAGCAATTCTCACTGAAGCAATTCTTGCTAAAGCAATTCTCGCTAATGAATGTATAAATGTATGAACCGATAAAGCGAGTATAATGTGGTACATTCGTATTATTGAAATGAACTTGTATTGCTATTGCTTACTTATTTATGTGATGAGTCATTGCGCTGTATTTATTTTATTTTGTTTTGCATTTATATGCTGATTGCTGATGAGGTTGACTCCTTGACTTGGTCCTTTTATTTCAGAATTATGGAGACGACTTTATTGATGAAAATATGCATGTTTTGGAACAGATTGAAAAAGAAATGAAGGAAGAAGGTGTTAATTTTCTTTATGCTGGACCTTTTCCTTTAGGTTTCTCTGAAGCATATACAGCTTAGTTAATTTTTGTGTAAAGGTTTTTGCTGTTTAAGTAAGTTTAAGTAGGTAAGTTTTCTTAAAGTTCTGTAGTTTCATATTCTGTTTTTTAGAGAACTGGTTATGGGACGAATATAGATGTCAGCAAAATTTTGAAGACTCAGAACTACAGTATCGAGCTCAGTCGTCCACAAACTGTGATATTATTTGCCCTTTGTGTCAAAAGTTAGTGGGTTCATATGGTTCTTAATTTGTTTGTAAACCGATGTCTTTTTGATATTGTGCCATTCGTAAACTTCTTTTTAGTTTATATTTTCTCATTCGACATTTTATAGTGTACTTGAAATTTAGTCGATTTCACTCTTCTTGAGTAAAACAGAAGCAATAGTGCAATACTTTTGGAAGCGTGTTAATAGCCTTCTTACGTTGAAACGAAGTGTCATTAATGTTTTAATTTTTGTTTTATTTTTGCGATTAGAAATTACGTGGAGCACTATGGTTCAATGTTTTCCTGTTCCTGTGGTTTTCTTGTGAATACAGAGGTGTGCTTTCCTATCTTGAGCTCCAGTCTTGTTCGGTCTATTAATTTCTCCTCCTTTTTTCAATGCAAAATCAGAATATGAATCAAAGAACAAGATATTTTCCGTTTACTTTCACTAGAAAAAAGAGACTAGAATGAGACACTGGATGTAATCACTAATAAGAATTGAATGGATTGAATTTATTTTGTAGCAGGATGGGATAACTGTAGACCATTTGAAGCGTCAACTGGATTTCGGTTTATCCCAGCACAGTCAGTCAGCGTCCTGTACTGCTTCGGTTTCCCTCTATGTCGATTCTTCCTGTGGTATTGACAGTCTTCTGATGATGTGTTCAGTAGGTCCTTTCTCTCACAAAATAACTGTCAAAAATTTATTCAGCATTAATTAGTGTGGCAGTTGGCCACTCAGCGGCTATTTTGGCCAGTTGACTGCCATTGGACAATGAGCAAAACAGATAGGTTTTTGTACATATTAGCAACATTAGGTACATAAAATATGTATGTTATATGTTATACCAGTATGTTATACCAGGAATGCTCCCTGTTATGAGAGCAAAAGTATGCTTTGTTCGCTAACGCTGACCCCACTCCGCAAATCAGTACCTGGTTGAGTCGTGAGACGAGGGTACGCTCACTCGCTGAATGCCTATGTGTTAAAGCTCCAATCATAAGAAATAGAAACACAAGTGTGTGTGTGCGTGAATTTTGTATGTACTTCCAGCTCTAGAACACAGCATAGCGCGCTAATTTCTGAAAAGTGATGGGTTTGATTTGCGAGGTTGTCAGCCATTAGCTAGCAGAGCACAGTTTTACACTGATAGCCAAGAGCATGTCTGCCTGGTGACATTTGTTATTATGTTCTCTTGGTGCCAACTAAAACTTTTGTTGGTT
>JASAND010018392.1:0-72005 GCA_030248195.1 Trissonchulus latispiculum
AGCGGAAAAATAAGCGAAACTAGGGAAAAATGCCCTCGACGGGCAACCAACTTGGTAGAATAGGGAAAGACTTGAATGTTAAATACACGGTGCATGGTTACAACTGAGATTCTGCTGAAGCGGAAAAATGCCGTTTCTCAGCGACTAAAATGACAGAAACCAGCTTTGTGCGCCGAATAGGGAATCTACTCGGCGACTAAAATGAAAGAAACCAGCTTTGTGCGCCGAATAGGGAATCTACTCGGCGACTAAAATGAAAGAAACCAGCTTTGTCGCCGAATAGGGAATTCCCTCCTTCCGCCCTATTCGCGCGAACTTTGAAGCCTGTTATGTGTTGCTTTGCTGAATAATGAGAGAGCTTCAGAATGGCAGAATTACTTCAGAATGCAAAACAACAGTTTTATCAAGCACTTACGTAAGTCAAGGTTTTCACAGACATAAATACGATGTCTTCGATGTGCTATCAGAAACATTGAGAGCATATATAACACATATTATAGGGGTCGCTGCCGCGACCCCTGTGATAGGTGTGCTCTGTGCTGATCTTGCCGAGAATTGATACAATCAAACATTACATTTATAAAATGAAATGCGATTGATTGTATATGTTTTAGCACAAGGACTGTCGACCACAAATTGTTTAAACTGCATATATATATATACTTATTGTTGCTTTCTGTTGGTCCTGCTAGCGGTTGTATGCATAAAATATTTACGGATCAGGTAGCTCAAAAAGAAATTAATCTAGCCCCACCCCTAGTCACCACGCAACCGGTACGGGAAATGTCATATTGAGCGCAATGCTTACGTTGGCAGTTCCCAACAGAATCATTACCTATATATTTCCTCCCGAAAGACGATAAGTTCGCGCGAATAGGGCGGAAGGAGGGAATTCCCTATTCGGCGACAAAGCTGGTTTCTTTCATTTTAGTCGCCGAGTAGATTCCCTATTCGGCGCACAAAGCTGGTTTCTTTCATTTTAGTCGCCGAGTAGATTCCCTATTCGGCGCACAAAGCTGGTTTCTGTCATTTTAGTCGCTGAGAAACGGCATTTTTCCGCTTCAGCAGAATCTCAGTTGTAACCATGCACCGTGTATTTAACATTCAAGTCTTTCCCTATTCTACCAAGTTGGTTGCCCGTCGAGGGCATTTTTCCCCCTAGTATATATATATCTGTGTATTTCAGATTATACCACCTTTGGATGCCTGTTCCGACGTATCTTGCCGGTCCCGGCCGTCTCGATTTAGACAGACCTTTGTATGACGGGTCTACGTTTTTTGGGCGGTTTAAACATTACTGTGTTATTACAAACCCGCTGAACGCCTTCGTTCCAACTGCAAAGCTACACGATTCCAAGCGCTTGGTTGACTCTTACAGGTATATATAGTCAGGTTCCCAAAAAAAACCAGTTGACAGTTTTTTGCTCCAAACTTTTGCAGGGTGGCGTGAGACAGCCCAACTAGGGTGCATATGCATAGGGCTCGGTCCGACACATATGCCCACCTATAGCCCCTAGCCTGCCTCCCTGGCAATCCTGAGTAATTAAAAAATTTTGGTGGTTTTTTTTTGGGAACGATTCCCAAAAAAAAACCAGCGTTCCCAAATAAAGAACCACCCTCTTTACTACTGGCAGAGAAGAGGCAGGGCAAATCTAATATTACCTATGTATAGCCCATAACCGACCAATACTACATGGTACTTGGTGGAGCCCAAGGGTCTAGCCTGGGCACGGCAGCCCACTTAGACTACCTTGGACCACCATGACATGGTGAGTCTGGAGGTGTAAGTTCCGATAACTTTTCTTTGAGCGTCAAACGCCTTTGGCCGACGTTTATAGCAGATTATGGTGTTTTTTTTGGTAAAACGTTCTAAAACAGTGTTAATATCACCAGAAAAATAATTACGGTGACTGCTGTGACCTATTTTTGCAAAGTCCGAACTGGTTTTTTTTTGGGGAATTCGTTCCCAAAAAAAAACCGGGTGGCCCAGGCCACAGCGTAGGAGCCAGTGAGGCCGGGATATGTGGTATCGTGAGTACTTGGGCACCTAACCTACCAACCACAATTAGGGACCTACCGGGTTTTCCGCTGGGGTTTTGAGACAATTTTTCCAACACCATGTCGAAACTTGTCCGAGGGTGGTTTTGGGGTGGTTGTCTTCTAGCTGGCGCCCTGGCTTCACGAGATAAGCTATATAACCCAAACTGATTTATTATAATACTAAGGTCTTCTACTTGTTGTGCGCCAAATTTGGCTCGAAACGGTCAAAGTATATACCTGGGAGATCTGGCACTGGTTTTTTTTTGGGAACTTTGTCACTGGTTTTTTTTGGGAACCTGACTATAGTATATACTGCGCAGCATAATCGTTCGACGTGAATTCGCGAAGTTCCCGAAAATTCGCTAACTGAACCGATTATTGCAAACTTAGGTGGAAGTAGTAAGAACCCAAAAAGTGGGAGGGGGCGCCCCCCACCCCCACCCCCACCCCCAGTAAAAAAGCCGAGATAGAACAGCGTACCCAAAGTGACTGTAGACTGTAGACAGAGTGTTGTGGTAGGGTGGGGTGGGGACTTAAGGGGGGTCCATTTTTGGTCAATTTTTCGGCCATCTCCGATTTCGCTCATTTTCACATGCTCTTTGACTGGGATATTTTAACGAGTTTTAAAATTAAACTCGTATCTCTTACCGTTGTTGAGTAATTTCACCTCAAAGTTGAGGTGCGCATGTGTTAAACATAGGAAACAGAAAAAGTGGTGATTTTATTCTTGCGCCAAACAATCTCTCAACGAACAGTTGTAATCCGGCATAATTTTGTATTTATAATGGGGGCTATAATCATAAACTGCGGTACGCTGGAAGTAGAATTTTGATTTAGGCCCCTAAAATTTTTAAAAATTTTGTTATTTATCGAAAACAGTGGAAAATCGTCAAAATGCAACGTTTCTTGCAGCTGAAAAGTGGTGTCTTCGGAAAGAATTGCAAATTGCTCTAATTCAGAGGCCTAAATAAAAATTTTAACTCCAGGGTTCCGTCGTACTTGAATTGGTGGTTCCATTTCCATTGATACCAATGGTTCCTTTGTATGTTTTCCCAGTTTCGAGATCTTTTTGGCGCAAAAATGGGCATTTTTAGCAAAGTTTTCAAATTTTCGGTTTTTTCAAAAATTTGGCTAAATTCCGACAACAGTAAGGTCCTAATCTGTCTATTTTGTGTTCCAACTTGTGTATTCATGTCTCTGGCTCTATTTGCAGCATGAATTGTGCTGATAGCTAAGTCCAGTACTTCTCAGCGTGCCAAACGGGACCCCCGAACCCCGAATTTCTCAAAACTGCTATTTTTAAAATTTTTCAAAATATGGCATATTATACATCAATCGAAAGCTCTCATTGCGGGGATGAATTTTTCTCATAGAACTATGGGTCGGAAATGCTTCTATTTTAAGTTAACCGCTGTGAAATGTTTCATTCCATCAGGAATAACAAGGGCCTTGTTTCTCCGAGAATTTTTTTGGAGAAGCTTCTGATCAAGCCCATTCGGCTGGAAACTGTACGAAAACGTTTTTCTTAATAGTTTTTTAAAGGTGTGTAATAAAATAAGCTAAAAACGTAGAGTTGATTTGCGAAAATTTGCCTCAGTTGGCTGCAGCACCCTTCTGCTCGCTCATATTCAAATTGCACACAGTTGATGGCTCGTAACTTACGGAGAACTGAACGAAACAACTCAAAATTTAAACTTGATATGCACCACATAATGTGGCTAACTTATGTGTGAAAATGAGCGAAATCCGTCGCCTAAAATATTTTTCATAATGGACCCCCCCCCCCCCTTAAGGTCGCACTTCCCTTACATTCAGTCCGCTTTGGAAAGCTATAACTTACTCAATATTAAGCCACATATCAAAGTGAAGCTCTACATCTTCTGCGTCGTTTGGTATCAGTGAAACGTGTTTAACCTAGTTTGTATTGGTTGCAAACTTACCAAACGTAGCCGCAATTTTTGACCAAAATTTTTTCTGAAAAATTTTTACGCAACAAGAAAATGGTCGTATCCAATGTGTTTCTGAGATAATTTGCCAGGGCGGTTTTTTGATTTTGTCAAAATATCGTTTCAGTATACAGAAACTAAGCATTTTCGGAAAATTTGGCATTTTATCCAACTTTGAAAAATCATTGCTCTTGATTGGAGGCTGATAAACTGAAAAATAAAAACCGTCCCGGGCAAATTGTCCAAACATACTATGTGTAGTATATCTTTTAGATCCACCCATTGGTTGTGGAGCAATCTTCGGTCAAAAAATTTTGGCCGCAATTTGACAAAATCAGTTATTCGCCCAGAACTTTAGGCTTATTCAGTGTACAGTGCTCTAATTAACCTAATTTGGGCGTCTTTTGAAGCTCTTTAAGATGAGTATAAATGTGTCTACATTTGTAGTGTACACTTGCTCCAATTAGACAAAACCTGTTTTCAGCAAGATCGTGTCAAAAATAGCCAATTTTCGAGAAAAAATGCTTCAAAAATTCACTGCTCAAAAACGATAAGAGCTAGAGACTAATGTCTAAAAGCAAAGTTGTAGAGCACATAATAAGCTTTAAAATGATTATAGTCGCTGGGCATAATATTCTATATATAGTTCTAGAACTTCAAATTTTTGTTTCTCACTGTGCATGAAAGTTATGAAGCTGGCGTTTTTACAGGACGTTTATTATCATTCGCGATGTATTTTCTGAAAATTTGAACGAAATCGGGCAAGAATTGCACTTTCTGCAACCATTTCTGCACGTAAGGGGAGCACGACCTTAAGCGATTTTGGGTCAAAAATAAAAATTTTTCAAAAGTGGTCAAATTTGGTATCAATTGAAAGGCCTAAGTGAGCTGAGCAACTTTTGTCGTAGAACTGCATACCAAAAGTGGCTGTAGAGTGCTGTGATGGGGTGGGGTGGGGACTTCGGCGATTTTGGGTCAAAAATAAAATTTTTTAAAAGTGGTCAAATTTGTTTTCAAATGAAAGCCCTCATCATCATCATCATCATCATTAGCGGTCGGCGGAGCGCATCCATATGGGGAGCCTCCACCTCCACGTCCAGCACACGTCTTAGCAAGGCGGACCACAAAGGGAAGCCCGGAATAGGGCAATAAAAGAGGTCCACCTGCTCGGGAGCATAATTTAAGGACAAGAGGTATCCAGCTCCGACATGACTGAAGATAAAAACAGAAAGGGAAAGGATCAGCCATGTCCCGCAGAATTAGAAACCATTTAGCGCCGTTGACCAGACGGATGCCAGGTGGGGACACCTGTGGGGATCTCCATTTGATGGGGTCCATGTCCATCGGATTTCCCAGGGAGGCGGTTCCATTGCCCCCAAATGAAAGCCCTCGGTGCCCTGAGCAACTTTTGTAATAGAACTGCGTACCAAAAGTGGCTGTAGAGTGCTTTGGGACTTGGGCGATTTTAGATCAAAAATGGAATTTTTCAAAAGTGGTCAAATTTGTGTCAAATGAAAGTCCTAAGCGGACAGAATAACTTTTGTCATGGAGAAACCCACCCAAACTTGCTGTGCCAAATAACGTCACTTGCCTATTAAACTTTTGTCTTTACTGCTTCAACCGAAAGGATATATATAGACGCAGCCAACACATACACAAACTATCCCCTTTTTTGTTCTGAGCATGTTACTTATTATTATTATTATTATTATTATTATTATTATTATTATTATTATTATTATGAATGCACCGGGGCCTGGCCCCGGTACCGACTGAGGCCAAAGATTAGCAAAATTTTGTAAATTTTTGACATTTTTTGACCAAAATTTCGAATTTTCGAAGGTCAAAAAGTGTTACAAATTGTTTGTTTTCCCTCCGATATGAATGAAAACAACGATAGTAATGTTTATATATCACAATTTATTGCTAAATTTAAATTTTCAAGAAAATTTTTGAAAATTTTCGATTTGGACCCCCAATTTCTAGGCCCTTGCCCCGGCCGGGGCCACGATGAGGTGGCGGCCCCGGTGCATCTCTTATTATCATTATTATTATTAGCTTTTAATTTCGGCAATCGAATCTAGCAAAAGTGAGTAAAAATAGCATAATCATAAACTTCAATCTAAGCTGAATCCAACGATAGAAAGTTTTCGTGGCTGCGACTTATATTGCACCCCGCAATGATTTTTCAAACAATTTCCCTTAGTTAAGTTCGGTGGTTTTTGGCCCCCCTTGATTTGCCTGAACCAGTGTAAACTAGCAAAAATCAGCTGAAATAAGAGAAATTGTTTAAAATTCATTGCTGGCGCACTGTATATAAGTCGTAGCCATGAAAAGTTTGTATTGGTGAATTCAGCTCAGATTGAACCTTATGAAGGTTTGAGCCTTATGACCTTATGAGCCGACGTTTTGTGTCAAAAAGTGGTGTTTTTCGAAATTTTAAGACTTTCAAATTTTAAGCAGAGGCCTAAGCTTTCCTGAAAATCTAATCGTAAATTTTCCGCTGGCCAGGGTTGGGCGAGACCGAGATTTCACCGAGACCGAGACCGAGACCAGGGTACCGAGACCGAGACTGGCCAAGTCTCGGCTTTTGGGCGAGACCGAGACCGAGACTAGCAGTTTCAAGCTTAAATTTAATTTCTTCCAGTTTTTGAGGCTTAGGAACAATATTAGGGGCTGTAACACATAGACATACGGTTTCCGCACTTCGTCAGTTAATTTTCGTTATATTAATTTAAAATTTTCGCTGAAATTTAATGTTTTCAAAAAAATTTTGGTCTCGGTCCGAGACCGAGACTTTTGGGTGAGCGAGACCGAGACCGAGACTGGCCAAGTCTCGGCTTTTGGGCGAGACCGAGACCGAGACTCCCAACCCTGCCGCTGGCTGGCTGTCCTCTTCTTAGACAACCAGGCAAGAGCTCGCAGGCAGACGTTTTTCATTATACATTTCTTTACGTAAATTATGGGGGGGGGCGCGCTAGCGCTCCCCCTATAATATGGGTGTAAAAGACTGGGCTTGTTCTAGGGAATTTTTCTTGGGGGGGGGGGGCTCTTTGGGGGGGCCGTCGGGGGGCGGGTCATTCTTGGGGGGGGGGATTTTTCAAAATTTTTCTAAAAATAGCGCTATTTTTATAGTGATCGCCAAAAAAGTTCGTTTTTAGTGCAAAAATAGTGCTTAAATAGGCAAAAATCGACTAAAAATCTCCGGCGAAGCCGGAAAATTTTTGAAATCCTTTTCAGCGATTTTTTCAGGGTAAAAGTTGGTACCAACAGGGGCACCCACTTTTTTTGAGGGGGGGGGGGGCCTTTTTTTGGGGGGGGGGGGGGGTTTATGGGGGCCCTCCCCCCCCCCCCACTAGAATAAGCCCAGAAAGGCTCAGCGCGGCCCTTAGAGACCCGTTCGAGCACCGTGCCAGCTAAATACTCAACCAAACTAGACAAATTTGGTATCGTTGGAATCAGCACGACGAGTACAACAAGTATCAAAAAAGTTTTGGTCAAAATTTTCAATTTTGAAAATTTTCGCTTCCGGACAAGTTAGGTCCGTTTGTTTTTTTCCGTGTAAGTCACGCTTGGGAAAGCCGTTTTAGTCGAACTCAAAAACTGAACGATCTGGGTATTTTCAGCCGGTGAAGTTTGGTTTTTCTGAGAGTAGTATTTGTGTTAATGTACCTTTTGGACAATTTTTCGCTGTCCGGCCCGGCCGGCCACCTGTGCGGCCGGCCAAACGTGGCCTGACCGCTAAGATGGCCAAAAAAGGCCAATTTTGTGTCACGGCTACAAGGCCCAGGGAACAAGCTAGAGAGACGCGGCTTGTTGCATAAGAAACTTTTGGATGGGTAGCGTGTCATAACCGAGGCGCTTTTCGATATCTCGCCAGGATCGTTCAGGCGGCCGTCCCAAAGTTGGTCCGGCCAAATGGCCATTTTGGAAAAACTAAGTCCCAACTCCACAGAAAATAGGCCTAAATATGCTGTTTTGGGTCATATAGTGGGACGCATATAGGGTTATCGGGGTTGCTGAACACGATGAGCATAGTCGCTGTGCAGTGCTCTGGGTTTATTTTACTGGGGGGGCGGGGGGTGCGCCCCCCCCACTTTTTGGGTCCCCCCCCCCCACTCGAGCACCTCCCCCCCCCACTTTTTTGGGCTTCCCCCCCCCACTCACTATTGGGTGCCCAGAAAATGCCAAATTTTTAGGATTTTTGGTTAAAATTTTCAAAAATTTTCCGGCCTCGCCGGAATTTTTTGGTCAAAAATCGTCTTTTTTGGTGCTAAAACACAATTTTTGAGCACTTTTAAGCTTAGTTATAGCTGTATATGTATTTTTGGCATTTTTGCCCATTTTCTGTCCCCCCCCCCCCACTTTTCGACCTCCCCCCCCACTAGTGGGGGGGGCTCCCCCCCCACTTTTTTTCGCCTAAAGTAAACCCAGGTGCTGCTATCTTGCTGTGCTGTTATGCAGTAACCATAGCACGCTGTCTGTAGACTTACTGTAAACGGCTAAACATATTAAACTTGGTGATAATTGTGTCTGTAGTAAGGGGGAACTGTAGCTATGTTAGTTGGTGCACTCTCTAGCTTCCACCGTGCTGTGTGTGCTGTCCTAAAACACAGCACCGTCGATAACAAGTTATTCATTTGTCACTGGCATTTGAAATTCGGCATATATACAGATAGTTTAGGACATGACAAACTATTATAGATAGGTTTCGTATACTTATTACGATGTTACTATATGGTTGCGCTGCAGTAGAGTACTGCTGAAGTACAGCACGGCCTATAACTAGCTACACAAAAGTTGCAATCGTCCGAAATTTTGCGTATTAGTGCGGCCGAGCATTAGAAATCGTGCCGTATAAGCTTCCTTCACTGACAGTAAAGTTTCCATCTGGTTGCACTGTAGTAGAGTGCTGCTGAAGTACAGCACGGCCTATAGCTAGCTACACAAAAGTTGCAATCGTCTGAAATTCTGCAGACACGTGCAGAATAGCATTGGAAATCATGCCGTATAAGTATCCTTTTTTGGCAGTGACGTTTGCGTCTAGTTGCGCTGCAGTAGAGTGGCGATTACAACTTTCTAAAATATTCATATTTGTAGTGGATGAGGGTTTTTCTGCCAAAATCAAGAAAAATGGAGAAATAGGTATATATATACTTTTCAAGCTTCTTTGTTCTATGCTTGGTTGACTGTTACGTAATTATTGGGGGAATTTTTAAAGTTTCTTTCATAAAGCTTTAACATTTTGCTTAAGGTTTACTGAGAACCTTAAAAATGAAATAGGACAAGAATAAAAATGCTCAGATGGAGCATGAAAAATGCAATATGGGTGACACTCATGGGCGCACCCAGGTGGGTTTTGGGGGTTCCGACCCCCCCTTTTGTCCGACCCCCCCCCCCCGGGAAGCAGCGTTTTTTTTTCAAAATCGGATTTCATCAAATTTTCGTCATTTTTATTTTCCGAACGTCATTTTTATTTGTCAAACGTCAAAAATGACTTTTTTGCAGAAATAGTTTTGTTTTAATTTTAGGTTATATTCGTAATTTTGGTTGAATTTTTACCGTGTTGGCGTGTGTTGCTTCATATTTCACTTTGTCCCGCGAGTGTAATTCTAGCTTAGATTATATATACGTATACATATCTTATACAAGTATATGATGTCTGTGCATGTATGATAACTTTGATCTTTGACAATGGCGAGAATAAACCGATACAATTCGGGGGGTCTGGGGGCGGAGCCCCCCAGAAGTTGAAGCAATTTTTAGCTTTTTAGATGAAATCGTCCTTCAAATCTTTAGTTCTTTTCTTTTTGCAGAAACAAGACAATTTTGAAAAATTTACACTTTTTGATGGAAAAATAAGATTTTTTGCTGAAATCGCACGACATTTTAAGCTTTTTCGATCCAAAAATCAGGTAAAAACGTTAGAATATACGTATATATACGCGCGCGCGAAGTTTTGATGACATGCCTTTTTTCTGTTCTCCCTGATTACTTTTTCTTACCTTGAAATCGCGCCGACGTGGATGCCCCTCCAGATCCGTCCCAAGTAGTTTTTAGCATTTATATATATGTGCAATATATATATATATATATAAACGTTCTTAAACATGCTGGTACGTACAGCTCTCATTCCATTATAGCCGACATAATAATCCGAAGAGAATGTTTTCAAGAAAATATTCAACGAAAATGGTATGAGAAACTTGCATCAAAAAATGCAATTGAAGGATTTAGTCTCGTCTATGGCTTTGTATATATATATACAATATATATACGGATTGACTATTCAAACATCGTCGAAGCTTAACATAAATCACAAAGACAATATAGAGCGGGGGTTTGGGGGCGGCAGCCCCCAAAATCTAAAAAATTTTTGAAAAATCGCTGTTAAAACGTAATAGAAACTTTGCATTCTTTTTAAATTTGGGAGTTACTTCAACATTTTGGCTTGGTCATTCTTTCGTCATTTTTATTTTGGCGTCGTCAAAACTATTGTTCATTTCTGCAAACGACGCTATTTTTGACCAAAAAAAAACCTAGCCGGGAAGTTTCGGGGAGAAAGCAAAAATTGAGCTATTTTTAGTGCATAAAATTAAAAATTATGAAAATTTTTCGCGCCTGCGGCGCTTTTCTAACCGAATTTAAGAATTTTTCTCGCTTGCGGAGCTATTCTGTATTAACGTTTGCAACGTTTTGGAACCTGCGGCGTTTTTTTACCTCCATTTTACTGAATTTCCGCGGCTGCGGTACTTTTCTATCTCGATTTCAAAAAAGTGCGTGCCTGCTTTTCTACGTTATGTTTTTAATTTTTAAATTTAAATTTTAACAATGCGCTTCGCAGAGCTTTTTATTCAAATCTTTTCAAACTTTCCAATACAAATTTTGCCATTATGTCAAAGAATTTCTCAACTTTTATTGAAATCTTTTTAAAGATTTCCATTACGGCTTTTTTAAAAATTTTC
This sequence comes from Trissonchulus latispiculum, assembly GCA_030248195.1. Lineage (NCBI taxonomy): Eukaryota > Metazoa > Nematoda > Enoplea > Enoplida > Ironidae > Trissonchulus > Trissonchulus latispiculum. Next base: position 10,952 of record JASAND010018392.1, read on the forward strand.
TCAACTTCTGGGGGGCTCCGCCTCCTAGACCCCCCGCGTCGGCTGGCGACGACTCCTAAATCTCGTCATTTTTGTGGCTCCCAAAACGAACTCTTTGTTGAAAACTTCGCCACTGCCACCCCCCCCCCCCAGCGTAAAAGTGTCAGGCGAAGGCAAAAAAATTTTTCCGGCTCGACCCCCCCCTTTTCAAAATCCTGGGTGCGCCCCTACACTGGGTTTTAAGCGGACAGAAGACTAGGTTTTAAAACGTTAATATGGGAGGGGCAGGTTGTAAATGCCAGGAGGGCTAGGTTATAATCGCACTAATATGGACCAGCTTCGCTGAACAACCCATATTCGCGGGTACGCATGCTCCGCTCCGCATTTGACCTTTAAGTTCTAAATTCGTCAGCTTTGCTGATTTTGAAATACTATGCTTTATATATATACTTCAAGCGTTTTATACTGAGCTGCCAGAGCGGGATTTGTGACACCAATTTTTACTGCATATGTTGTATTAAGTGTTGGAAATTAATTAAATTAAGTTGTGTTGTAAGTTGTATTAATTACGTATTAATTATGTATTACGTTATGAATACAACTATATATATATATTTATTTATACGTATGACTGGATATAATGAATTTTATAGTTGTCGTACTCCTGTTTTTAAAAAGTTTTCTATTTTCTCAAGACTGCATTCTTCTACTTCTCAAAACGATTCTTTTTTTCTGGAGACAATTTAAACTTGTCCACTTGCTAAATCAAAGAAAAAATTAAATACAACTATAACTATGACATTTAAGAATTTATTCAGTAAAACGTTTTAAATTACGTGATTGTTATTAATTAATCAGTTATATTACATTTTTTCGTTAAATCTATTTCATACAAACTTTCAACATCTGCAGCTGTTTTCTTTGCTTTCATCAAACCTATCTTTTCGCAATATATATATATAGCTTTCAGAGCGAAATTCTGTTATTTTGATTATCATAGGGGTCGCGGCGCGGTAGCGACCCATATAATATGTGTGAAAAGTGGCTGGAGACAGTGTAAAATAAGCTGCGCAGAAGCTGCGCAAATTGTAGAGCACATCGAGTTTAGTATATCTGTGAAGTTTCAGCCCCGTATCACTTACCGTTAAAAAGTAGCGCCCCGGACCGGTTATGTTTTTTTCCGGTTTCTCCTATTTGATGGTTGTATTGTACATAATGTTCGCCGCTTTCACGTGAACTGCAGCGGTGGGCCAACCTAAAGGGCTATAGGCTCTAGTAGTACCCTCTAAAGAATTTAAGAATCAACTTTTTTGCGCCGCAGCTGCGCCACAGCGCCGCAGTGGCGCCGCAAAGTCGGATCATAGCGAAAAGTGACCATTTTTGTGGTCGTCGCTCAGGTCGAACGTTACGAGCTGGAGCTGATTTCTTTTGATATTCAGAGATTTTATATATTGAACTAACTAACGGTCCAGGTTGCGTTTCTCTATCACTTCCCTAGCGACCACAGTGGCCCTTCAAAGATGGCGAAAATTCGAAAAATGAAAAATCGAAATTTCTCGCTATCTATTTAACTTTGATAGCTCAAAACTTCCATACAATGGTTTTCTGGCACGGAGAATCGATTCCCGCAGTCAGTTTTACCGTCAGACCCACCCATCTTGCTGGGCTGGTTCCACTTTGCCGTCGGGAGGGTCAAGTCGGAAACCACTTCCTGGAGCTCCATAGTAGGTTGTACCTTGCCTCTCAAAACTTTGTCTATAGGGGTTTTCTGGTGTGCCCAGCTCATTCCCGGTATCAGTTTTGCCGTCCGACGTGCCTATATTGCTGGGCTGGTTCTACTTTGCCGTCGGGAGGGTCAAGTCGGAAACTGCTTCCTGGAGGTCCATAGTAGGGTTTAACTGGCCTCTCAAAACTTTATCTATAGGGGTTTTCTGGTGCGCCCAGCTTATTCCCGGTATTCGTTTTGCCGTCTGACGAACCTATCTTGCTAGGCTGGTTCCAGTTTGCCCTTTTGAAGGATCAGTCGGGCGGGGGGTCAAGTGGTCGAAAATAAAGTTTTTCAAAAGTGGTCAAATTTGGTATCAAATGAAAGCTCTAAGTGAGCTGAGCAACTTTTGCCATAGAACTGCGTACCCAAAGTGGCTGTAGAGTGCTGTGGTGGGGGGGGGGTGGGGACTTAAGCGATTTTGGGTCACAAATAAAATTTTTCAAAAGTGGTCAAATTTAGTTTCAAATGAAAGCCCTAAGTGAGCTGAGCAACTTTTGTCATAGAACTGCGTACCCAAAGTGGCTGTAGGGTGCTGGGGTGGGGTGGGGACTAAGGCGATTTTGGGTCAAAAATAAAATTTTTCAAAAGTGGTTAAATTTGGTATCAAATGAAAGCCCTAAGTGAGCTGAGCAACTTTTGACATGGAGCCATTCACCAATATTTGCTATACCAAATAACGTCACGTGCCTATGAAACTTTTGTCTTTATTTCTTCAACCGGAATTTAAAGGATATACCTATTTATATTTATTTATTATATATTTAAAGGATATATACGATACAGCCAACACACACATATTATCCTCTTTTGTGCGGAGCATTTTTGTTACTTGTATATATATACATACATCCTCATTATAAATTAAATAGTTTGCAAATTAAATCTGGTCCACACCTGTTAAATTTGAAATATAGTATGCATGGATTTGATAAATTTGGTACACATTTGATGAAATTTCTCAAGAAATATGGAGAATTTTATGTGGAATATTTTAAATTTGCCAAATCTCGAAAAGTGAAACATTAAAATAAACAACAGTGTAAACTACGGGCTTTTATGTAACCGCAGCTGTACATAACGCGCACATTCAAGTAACTAAAAAATTCCGTGAAATATTGTCAAAGTCTGAACTTATTTCAGGTCAAGGCTTCTGTAAAATGTGTGGGGAGGAACTGACTTAAGTACTTATTTTACGCTTGATTAGTCTTCAGGTGGCGCCCAACTGGGCAGGTTGAACACTGACTGCAGAAGGAAAAAGAGAGAGGTCACTTCGTAATGACCTTTGCATTTGTCTCCCCACAAATTTTACATCTTTAATATTAGAAGTTAGTTTAGTGGTTTTATAATAGCCCAGGTCAAAAACAGCTAACAACTGTGTATATATTCGTATGTAGCAAAGAAATCTGCATCTAAAAATAACCAGTTAAACAATAAAGGTAGCGAGTAGACATGCTTTTATTGAATAAACAACTTGTTTTTAGCTTGAATCAAAAATTTTACAATTTTTCTTTCGCTCCGGCCGGAGCTCCGGAGCGGGCAATCTTCTCAGCGCAGATCACTACATATAACTCAAGCTGATAAAATTCAAACTAAGCAACGCAACGTAACTATAACAAACCGAGGGTCAGGGGGCGGGAGCCCCCAGCTAAAAAGCTAGAGCTCTTTAAAAAGTAGTACCAGTTCGGAAATTTTTAAAGCCATTTTGTGGAAAGCGGAATCGAAATTTGACTTATATATATAGTATTTGTGTATGCATTTTTAAATTGTAAAAAAAAGCGTGCATATGCCCTAGTGGTGGGCACCTGATATTCTTTCATATCCGAATATCCGCCTATTTTACGTTAGCATATCCGGATATCCGGTGATGAGCCAATTCGAAACTTAAGTTCAAGAAATATTTTTATTTTGCAGTTAAAAATTTTAATTTTTCTGTCATTTTTTTGGTACGCTGCGAGTTTCTATCACACCGTCAAGCCACAGCCTTTCATTCAGAAATATCAGAAATATTTTAGAAGAAATTGATCGCTAATATGCACAATCAAATGCAGAAAAGTCATGATTTGAAAACATTAGCGGCTAATGTCTATTTATTACGTATATATAACTCAAGCAGGCCCGCACCCCGGATTTTGAAAAGGGAGGGGTCCAAGGTAACATGCAACGGGGGGTCTGGGTTGAAGAATTTTTCATTTTTGCCCAAAAACAGTATATACATGAACATGGGACGTTTATTACTTGCAAAAAGAAAATTATCGTGCCGAAGGCGCGAAAAATTTTTTAAAAATAGCTGTTTTTGCCATAAAAATAGCAAAAGTTTTCTATTTTGTCATCCCAAAAGGGGGGGTCTAGACCCCTTGAACCCCCCCCCCCTGGGTGCGGCCTTGAACTCAAGCGTAAGCAAAAAGAAACGTCTACATATATAATTAAGGTCAGCCACCCCACCCCGTCCCGTATGCTACCCTCAAAACACACAAAGAATGGTTAATTCGCGCCGAAGGCGCGAAAATTTTTGTTTTTCCTGCCTTTTCTCCTTTCTGCATCTTAATTTTTCTGACCTTCAAAACCTGACAGGGGGGGGGCGGCCAAATGGGTGCGCCCCTGTATAATATATATAGTTGCAGACACAGAGCTATGTTCACCAATTGGTAAACTGTTACTGAAGAACTGCCATCAGCATCAGTCCGGGCAGTTTTCCGCGAATATGGGTTGTTCAGCGAAGCTGATCCATATTAGTGCGCTTTTAACCTAGTCCTCCTGGCATTTACAACCTGCCCCTCCCATATTAACGTTTTAAAACCTAGTCCTCTGTCCGCTTAAAACCCAGTGTCACCCATATTGCATTTTTCATGCTCCATCGGAGCATTTTTATTCTTGTTTTTTTCGTTGATCGAGTCTCGAATAATAACCAGTCAAAGTCGAATCAGCGACTAACATGAAAATTTTGAAAATCTAAAAATGGAATAACTCACGCAATTTTCAATCAAAAAAGCTGACATTTGGTGTGTAGGACTTTCGGACAAGGGGAAAATTTTCCTGAAAACTCTTGCATTTTTGCTTAAATTTTTTGCAAAAATGAGCCAAAGTGGTATAGTTAAACAAGGAGGAATGAGCTGGTGGACATCTCCCAAAGTTTGCGACCCCCTTTGCCGCCCGCAGAATTTTTGTCTAATACCTTCCACCCCGAACCCCCCGTCCCTCCCTTAAACTTCACCTTTGACCTACAGCACTAATAGGGGTCGCTACTCGCTACCTCTACTCCCTATGCTACGTAACGTATATAAAACTTGTTGGCACGCGTGTATATACTGGATTTTTCCTACAGGGTGAAGGGCGTCAAGCCAAAAATCGGCTCCCCAGACTTGAATAGCTCCCGCACAGAATCGCCTTTGTCCAGGATTCGGACCTCCCCCCAGAACGCAATGGTGCCCAGAAAACAAGGCTTTCAGTTGAGTCTGAATTTTCAAATGTTTTCCGGCTTTGCCTAATCTTCAGGTCTTATTTTAGCATTTTTAGCTAGTTTAATTTGAAATTTCAATTACGGTGAACTGGGGTAACTAAGGCACTCAAGCTAACAAAGGCAGATTTCAGGAACGTGCTGCCAAAGCCACCCGTGGCCGTGTGAGCCACGCCGCTCATCTAAAAACTATTCTGTGAATTAGTTGAGGTTGTGTACGTTATTTTAGAAGCAAACTTAACGTCCCCGGTCACCTGAGTAATTTTTTTGATGGGCTCAAATGACTAGTACTTTTGCACTGCCAAAAAGTGGGTATTTATAACCTACCTGTTAAAAATTTTGCACGGCCGGTACTTAAGTTTGGGTTATATATTCAGATTGCACATATGCTGAATCGCCAGAAACAGCAGTCCCGAGCAGTAGAAACATACGACAGCTCTCACCGCAGACCCTGCCTTAGTTACCCATGGGGTTGGGTAATTTTTGGGGTAACTAAGGCAGGCACTACTCTAGTTCCCAAGTTCATAATGTCGATAAATTTTGGCAGTAAAATCGATGTACATGAAATGTGCTTTTAATTATGAATACACTCCAAAAGTGAAGTTTTGTTCCGTATCAGTTGCATTTATGGTCTATTTTATGCTATGGTTAGTATGGATTGGGCTGTTGCACTGTACTGAGCTGTAAGAGGTGAGGTGTCCTGGTTTTTCTATGTTCCAGGACGTGCAAAAATTGTCAAATTTCTGGTCATAAAGTGTTGTACTGGTGTTAAGTTTGCTTTGTTGTTTTTTAAAACGTTTGAAATTGCCTTAGTTACCTAGGAAGGGTGATAATTAGCATAATAACACAAATTCAGCATAATTTGCATGCACTTGCCTTTGACACCACACGCCCAGGGTAACTAAGGCAACCCAACACTTTTTTAAAAAACGGTCGCGTGGTGCCAGGTGCACGCCTGGCACTATTTGAAATGGATTCTCCAGGTCATGATACATCTTTTGAGAACAAGATCTCCAAGATTGGCCCAGAAATGAATTTTCTGAGATCTGTTGAATTTTAAAATCTGCCTTAGTTACCCCGTTTCATCGTAAGCTTGGTTTAATTTTTAGCTCTGCAGGCCAAAATAGCTATTTTAAAAAGATTTTTCGCCCCCCTCCAGAAATCCGTGTCCCCAGCCCAGAGCCCTCCAGACACCCTCCAGAATTTTTTGCCTAGGAAAAAGCCAGATGTAGTTAGTTGTTATGTTTTGTTCTCGTATGAGAATTGAGAAAATATGTGCATACGTATATGTAAGTAGTAGTTTGATATCTTGCGCTGTGTAGTGTTAAGTCTATTTGTGACCTAATTATAGAAGTGGCGCTGACCTACCTGATGGCGTCACCACCAGAGCCTTGATTCGTGCCAACATTCTGGTGCAGTCTGCATTCCACCCGGATACGGGACAGTTGCAGAACCTGTTGGGACGGATGTGCTTCCAGGTCCCCGTCCAGATGGCCATCATTGGAGCCATGCTGACTTGGTACAAGTGCGTTGTTGGAGCGACATTTACTTGAGAAAAATTTATGTTTTAATTCTTACAGAATGTGGTTGCTGTTTCCTTCATTGTGTCTTACGATTCCGTCAAATGAAAAGGATAGTGTAGTAGTTTATGTTTTCTATTATACTGTACAGCGCTTTGCATTTTAATTTAAAGAATTTTTATCTTTACCTGTTTTGTTTTGAGAACTGCACGTCAGGTGATTTTTTGGCAGTGGGTGAATCAGTCGGCGATGGCGTTGGTCAATTACACCAATAGGAATGCCAAGTCTGAGATTTCAACAAAGTAAGCTATTTTTAAAAAGTGGGTCTATGGATTGCTTGGGGTTTCCCTTGGTCGGGCGAGTTTTCCATGGAAAAAGTTGAAAAGGGGGAGCGGTTTTAAAAGAATTTTCATACAACAGTAAATCAAGTTTTTCTGCTGACAACAGTCCTGTGCTCACTCACTCAACAATTTTTGTTTGTAGGTGCAAAATTTCAGGGAACGCAAGATTTTGACCAAATCAAGAGTCCTAAACTTTCGTCGCCAGTTCTGTACTGGTCACTTGTTTATTAGATGCAGACATGGCAAGGGGCGTACTGAGGGTGTACCAGGTGAACCCTAATTTCTGGGGAGACTGCGAAGTCCGCAAGCAAATTCAGGGAGACCGCGCAGCACGAGCAGCGAGAAGGTTGCGCAAGTCTTCCCGCAGATAATATAGAAGAAGAAGAAACCCCTTTTTAGCTGGGTAATGGGGAAAACGCAAAATGATTTCTGGTACACCTTGCCCATTCAATTCATAAAGAGAGTAGAAAAAATGTATGTATTATGTAGTTATAAGCCCATGTACGGTTATAAGAAAAGCTATCATTTGTTTCCTTCTAATGGATTTTAAGCATACCTCATCAAATACTAGAACAGAATCTTTCATCAGTTCCCTACATTCAAAGTTCCTCGGCCAAAACTCAGCAGCGCTAACTTGATTGATTGATTGTGAATTCTAGACAGATGCTTGTCGCCTATGCATCAGCTACTTCCTGTGCTGTTCTAACCTCTCTTGGATTGAAGGCTTGGCTCAGTGTGAGTTGTGCCAGCCTTGTTTGCATATATATTATATGTGTTTAGGGTGAACCCCCTTGAATCACACCTCATATATACTTTCTCCCTCCTAGCTCAAAGGGCAAAGGGGTCTAAAGTGGTTTGAAATTAGCCAATATACCGTAGTGTGGCTGTTTTCACTCCCTTTCGGCAGCCCTCCCATCATAAATTCCGACCACCCTCTTTCCTTATCTGGATTTTTATATTTTAGATGTTTTTGGCTAAAGAAAACAGTGACAATTTCATAGTCATTTTTTACGAGTGTTTGGCAGTTTTTACCCAAAAAACGTAAAAATTCGAAAACATCTTTCAAGTAACTGAGCTCTAACGTACTCAAACTTTAAGCATTAAGTACCTGGCTTATTTTTAGGCCAAAATTTATAGGGGGGGGGGGCAATATGGGGGGCTCAAAGTTGCCCCCCATCGATGGGGGGGCTCACCAAAAGTGGGGGGCATATTTTTGGAAAAAATTTTTTGTGTAAAAATTGCCAACAATCGCTAAAAATTGACGAATTGTAGGTGTTTGTTACGCTAAAATAGGAAAATTTCGTTAAAATTCCGGGGAAGCCGGAAAAATTTTTGAAAATTTAGGGTAAAAATGGTGAAATCTGGTAATTTTTTGGGTTATGGGGGGGAGGTCAAAATTTTTGGGGGGAACCTCGAGTGGGGGGGGAGGTTGCCGAGTGGTGGACCCCCCCCCCAGTAAAAATAGGCCAGAAGTACCGTAATATGTAAACGATTTTAGGGAAACTATTCGTAATTTTAACGCCAATACTTGAGGGGGCGGGGGTCCATTTTTGGCCGATTTTTCGACCATCTCCGATTTTGCTCATTTTCACATATTTTGTTGTCCGATTGGTATATTTTAACGAGTTTTTGAAATGAAGGTCGGATCTCTTACGGTTACCGAGTAATTTCACCTCAAAGTTGATGTTAGTATGTGTTTAACATAGGAAACGGAAAAAGTGGTGATTTTTTCCGTACGCCAGAGAAATCTCGCCAACGACAAAACGGATCACTTCAACGTCCATCTTATATCATATATACGATCTCGAAGGGTGATTTGTAGGAAGCAGAATTTTAATTTAGGTCTTCAAAAATTTTTAATTAATTTTTTAAGTTTGCGAACAGCCAAATTTGACTGTTTTGCAATGTTATAGCTAGACCTATAAAATGTTAGACTATCTATTTGCGCACCATTATTGATGACTTTAGGGCAGGTCAGGTTTGGGCACAAATGGTGCAGGTTAGTGCACCCAGTTGGTCGCTGGGGTCAAATATGGGGTTCTGACAACCATAATCTCAAAAATAGCAATTTTTCAAATGTTAAATTTTATATCAATCGAAAGCTCTCATTGTCGGGAACATTTCTTCTTCTTGGATCATTGCCCGCAAATGCACCAAATTCAAGTTATCGGCCGTTAAATGATTTTTGTGGTCAAGGCTTTCCAGCGCCGGTGCTACTCCCTAAAATCACTAAATAAAGTCATAAAGAATGGTTCTCCCAGTAAAAGCTACCCTAACTTCTTTGTTCGCATCAGATATCAAACATACAACCGAATGAAGCTCCATTCTCAAGGAAGTTCAGGTGTAAGGTGCCTTTATTTGCTGCGGCACCGCCGTTTTCACCTGTTTTCAAGTTGCACGCAATTAATAGCCGGTTACTCGTTAAGTACTCAACGAAACTACTCTAAATTGAAACTCGATATGCAGGACATGTGTGACAAAATTTTGTGTGGAAATGAGCAAAATCCGTGACCATAAAATTTTTCATGGTGGACCCCCCCTTAATGGACGAAAAACCCGATAATCTGGGGGTGGGGTTTATACTGGATATGTATATATATCTAGAAAAATAATACGTGATCGTCAGAATATTTGTCACACTCGTATTTCTTTTGATTTATTGTTTCTAGAAAGGACAAACCCTTCTGCAACGAATGGTCCCATTTATGGCCGTGGTAGCCGCCAACTGTGTAAATGTCCCCCTGACTAGGCAGCAGTAAGTTTCGAATTGTCTGAATGTATTAAATTAATTTTGTAAATGCATTTTTAAAGTTTCAGGGGATTTTCGGAAATCCAACCTTTGGTGTCATTTTACTCAATTATTTTTGTTATATATTTCAGTGAACTCCGTAATGGAATTCTAGTTACTGATGAACATGGCGAATGTTTGGCTCATTCCAAGGTATTTACGTTCAAGTTCCTCTGACTTTGTCTGTAAAGCATTATTTTAATATTCATTTTTATACCGTTTATAAGTTGATTAAAACGGTTATTTACGGCAAGCAGTTTGTTCTTTCTAAACATTCGACAAACAGGCAAGGTTCCGAATTCTACGTTATCTTCTGTAATTTGGTGATCTGAAAATTTATAACTATAGCGATTTCCTTGTTGATACCTGAAAGAGAAGCAAAGCAAAGCTTTGATCATAAGATTTAATAATTTGCGGAATTAATAGAATAGCTTATAGAATTTGCAAACTAATCCACAGTAATCAATAGATGCATACGTATGTACATAAAGTATGACGTATCCCAAGATTTTGATATATACAACCAAAAACGTGCATACAGATTTTGTGCCTTGATTCCATAAGGTACGTCAGAGAATTTCTTTCAAATTCATTTCAAAAGCCCATGCGTCTTATTCCTCATCATCATACCCACCTGTTGGCCCAAACATGCCATATTGTTGATATACCTGTATCAAGTGTTAGAGTATTAGTGATTTATACAGACTGCGCAAAAAATAAATGTATACGTATTCTCTCACCTCTAATAAGTGGGGTATAAAAATTCCCCTGTCAAAAAATGTAGGACATAAATATTCCCGACAGGACAGACTGGGCATAGATATTTCCTAAAGTCTGGAACTAAAGCTGCTGGGCTTATTCTAGGGAATTTTTCTTGGGGGGGCCCCTCCGGGGGCGAGTCATTCTTGGGGGGGCGAAAATTTTTCAAAATTTTTCTAAAAACATGCTAAGAATAGCGCTATTTTTATAGTGATCGCCAAAAAAGTTCGTTTTTAGTGCAAAAATAGTGCTTAAATAGGAAAAAATCGACTAAAAATCTCCGGCGAAGCCGGAAAATTTTTGAAAATTTGGCCTTCTCAGCGATTTTTTCAGGGTAAAAGTTGGTACCAAAAGGGGCACCCACTTTTGGGGGGGGGGGCGATTTTTGGGGGGGAACGATTTTTGGGGGAAGGGTGTTTATGGGGGCACCCCACTAGAATAAGCCCAGAAGCTGTGTCCAAAACGATATTGCTTTCTAGGAAAACCAAACTTTGATTGGGATATGTATATACGTAGATATTGCTTTGCAGCAAAACGAAACTTGGAATACATACGTACATCTTAATAGCTCAACTGGGGTGATTGCGTTGACAGGTCCGATGCAGTTTTAAATATTTTTTCTTCTCTGAAATATGTCTCGTCATATATTCGTACTCTTGTGGCTGGACATTGTGTTTGGTTTCTACATGCTCGGGCTTACTGCCGTAGTCTAGTACTAGTTTCATGATTCAGCCTCTCCAAATAGTGTTACTACATCTTCAACTGTTGCATCATTTCGTTCAATAAATCTGAGCGTTTGCTTAGCCATGCCAAGAATTTAAATTTTAGCTGGGAATATTACTGATGCGCTTATGTATGCACGTTAATATGTTCTGCAGATGTCTAATTCTTATTGTATTACAAAGTTTTGTTTCTTTTTTATTTTAGACAGCTGCCACTAAAGCTGTTAGTATGGTTGTCGTTTGCAGGATAGTCGGAGCAGGAATGTCAATGGGTAAGTAAATTTTTGCTTTAAAACTGTTAAAAGCTTGTTCACTTAACCTACTACATAAACCTTTAATGCATAATTTTAATTAAAATAATTTGTTTTAGCGTTTGTGCCTGTCATCACTGAACAGCTGGAGAAAATGCCAAAGTATTTTGCCAGGCGTGGAGTTCTCAATGCACCTGTACAAACTTTGCTGTCTGGACTAGCGTACGTTTTAGTGTTCAGATTTTAAGTCCAAGCAAGAGTACATAATGATAAGAGTGTGACAAGCGTCACATTCTATGCAATGAAGGCAAAAACTATGCTATGCGCGCTAACGGCTTACCCCCCCCCCACAAATTGACCCCCTCTCACACCGCCCCTATATGGGTACGTGGTCCAAACGGGGGTCGCTCACTGCTTTGCATAATTGCACGCTGAAATTAACAGGGGCCCAATTTGGGGAGGGGGTGCAAGCGTGTATGCTTAACACATAGATGTACAAAATATACTAAGCGAGTGAGCGACCCCCGTTTAGAACTATGTACCCATATAGGGGCGGTATGAGAGGGGGTCAATTTTTTGGGGGGGGGTAAGCCGTTAGCGCGCATCGCATAGTTTTTACGAGCCTAGCGCGAGAAATGGGCAAACCCTACCTGTGCTTGGAAAACGTATGTATTTCACCAATTGATCCATTTTCAAGTTGTGAATGCTTGTTTTGTTTTATTGCAGCCTTCTTGTCGCCATTCCCACTGTTTGTGCCCTCTTTCCTCAAAAGAAGTAAGTACATATTATTTTGCTGTTACACGTTGATTGAACTAATTGTCAGTTTTCTCTGCAAATTCTTTTCGTAAAATGAATCACGATATTATCGGACGTGGTCGGAGTTTTTCCGAAAAATGTTGTAGCAAACGATCTTGGAATACTTCTTAGAATATTATAAGTTTCTTAGAATAATATTTTAAGCGGTCAGGAATAGAAAAAATAAAAATGCAAACGATTGTCATTGTGGACAGCTAACGGAACCTGCTTCAGAACTTGAAACTAGAGTAGTATTCAGTACAAAAGTAAACCGCTTATATCCATTCGTAAGAGTTGTCGGATGGCCGAATAGTCTACGACATTGGAAATTGTTCGAACCGCTTTGAAAAGAATCCAATGACCAACTTAGATACCACTTAGGAGGAGAACTGGGTTTCAGTGGCATCTCCTGACTGGCAGTGTTGTCCACCATTCCTAATTTTTCTCAGCTCCGTCATAAAACGGGAGAAATTTTGTTTGGATTTAGGAGGTCTCATAATTGCTTCTTAGACAGCTGCTAGACATCCTAAGTGGGTACTCAGAAAATGCTTTTGTAAATTGTAACTTCCTTATGTTTTATGACGAGTATATATACGTATATTAGTTCTCAGCTGGTCACTTGGTCTTTTGCCGAAAGTTGACCTTAAGGTTCTTGTTTTAGTTGGATATCTGCCTCATCTCTGCAGCGTTTTGAGCCGTTAACTCATGAAGAGATCAGCAAAAAATATGATATTCAGCCGCATTCCTTGCTCTATTTCAATAAGGGTCTCTAATTAGCAATGGCTATGCTATCATGCATTCCTCTTCCCTTTATTGGTGCATTTCTGTAGTTATTTGGCGTTTTTGTTGCTGTTTACGAATTGTGGCAACCTAATAGTTTTGAACCCTGCCTTTGTCTTGTTGGTTCTCAGAATCTTTGTTATTTTGATAAGTCCTTTCCTATATTGTACAACAAAGTCAAATATATGTTTTAAATTGACTTTCTTTTTATGTGTTGTTACTATAATGCCAGTGTTGGCTCCTGTAGAAGTATGCATTTGTCTTGATGGTACAAGTTTTTGATATAATATTATTAAGCTAGGTCTCGGTCGCTCAAAATTCTAGGTTTTTGGACAAAATGTAATTGTTTCTATGTATGCGATAAATCAAAAATTACAGTTCACGATGTAGTGATAAAATTGCCTTTTAAGCTGGTGCAGGGAAAGAGATTTGGCAGTTCTGGATCATGGTTTTGCCTACTGAAATCTTTGGAGGTGTACAAGAGCGAAAATAAAATTCATTGGGAGTGGAAATGGCCATTGTTATGTTATTAGAATTTATCCTAAGCGGTCTTATTTATCTGTTGTAGGAACTTTTACGATTTTTAGCACTTTATATATTTAAATTTTAACTGTTGTGTTCTTCCTAATCCTTACTCACTCTACTGTGAAGATATTGTAAACGTTAGGAAGATTTGGCGATATTAGTCGTAATATATAATTGTTTTCATTATGATAGCGAGATTTAACGACATTATTTCATTCCGTTTGTCTGTGTTCTATTACTCCTTGTTGAGTGTCAGAATTTAGTTGTATTTCTGTCATGATCTGGGTAAGAAGCCCTTCTTACTTTACTTCAGTTTATGTATTTTTGATAGATAAATCTTAATCTACGATTAATACTTTAGTTGGCAATGAAGAAAGTGTGATTTTGTCAATGACAAGGTCAAGGTCGTCATCATAAGTTTTAGAAATTGCATTCTACATGGGATCGATTCTTTTCGTGTCCGCTTTTAGAGTTTTTTAACCGTATATATATACTTTTAGAATAGAATTCGGGAATCATATTGTATAGATTTCATCAGATCTACTCAGTGTTACCAAGAAAGAGACTTTGTTACATTATTAAATATTCATATAATTTTGTACGTTATTTCTTTATGATTCCGTTATTTACTTGTTTAGAGGCCATATCATGTGATTGCTTTGTGATCAACAAGTTATGTATGACTCTATTTTTATGCTCATGTTGAAGCCATGTCGATGAATTATTTTTATATATTTTGAATAAACAAGTAATTATAGATTTTGCGTTTATTCCATCCCAAGGTATATTGTATGAGCAGAGCAATGCACTGACTGGGGATTTAAAATTGGTAAAAACAGCATTCAGAATGTAGTAGATGAATTTGGCTGGTTTGTGGCTGATTTGGTTCCAAATGGCTGAGTGAGTTAAATTCTTGTTCATTTGATATTGCTGGTGCAGCATGCATAATGCATGTGTACAAACAAAACCTTGTCGTGTCCTACATAAGTTGATAACTTACGACAGTATTTTTGTTACAGGCTGAGAAGAAGCCATTTATGTCAATACATAAAAAAATTTTTAAGCTCTGGTGAATTAACGATTTGACCGATTTTGTCACTTTTTGCCACGAATGTTTATTGTTACTAGTACTAAATACTAAAAGTATTCCGGCTTTCGAGCGTTGCTTGCTTCTTCAGCAATAACAGGTCAAAATTTTAAATTTGGCAAAAAAGTTGCGAGGTGACCGTGCGCCGTTTTCGATCTCAGGGCCTTTTCAAGAAAGGGTAGAGTAGAGTTAAAACTAACTCGATCCTTTTCAAGGAGGAGTTAAAAGAGTTAATTTTAACCCTGCTAGTTTAGAGAGAGTTAAAAATTTTAACCCGGTGTGGATTCATGAAAAGAGTTAATATTAACTCTCTTTAACTCTGCCCTTTTCAAGAAAGGCGTGCAAAGTTAAAAACTTGTGGAGTTAAATTTAACCCTTTCCATCCTGGGGATGTTTTTGAACAACCAAATATTATTGGATGTACAAGGCGCACATGACGAGATTAGCCAATGAAATTTTAGTCGTTTCCAGACAACAACAGGCTGCAACAATGCAAATATAGACCGGTCTTAAAACTGCTCTTACGGCGGCAAGGAGTGTTGGTGAATCTGCCAGGAGGATTCGTCCGACTTTGGGAGGTCCTGCAAGTCCGACAGTTTGTGGTCCCCGGTTTCAAAAATTGTTTTAAAATAGTGTCATATGTAATCGTTTTAACTATAGAAACGAATGCTGAACATTCTTTTCACAGATTCCTCAAAACTTCTTTGTCTATTATATAGTTGATTCTGAACAACTTCAGGATATTTCACAGACAACCTAATCAAAATCAGTAGACAGTTGAATAGTCTTGCGTCTCGCTAAACCAAACTGAAAATTTGTAATCATACATTAACACGGTGTGCGAATCGTGGGTATACCCTCTAGTCCTTAAAACTTCTAAAATTTTAAGGGGGTCTACCCGAAAATCAGCAAGAATTGCGCTTTTTAACGTTTTTAACCAAAAATTAATAAAAACTCAACGCTTTTTAAGTTGTTTTGGCAAAAATCGCTAAAATTTGCTAAAAATCTTCAATTTATAGAAAAAATCGCTGAGAGGTCTACCCTCTTTTTTCCTTCTGGACAAGAGGGTTCGCCCTTTTTTCTTCTCTCTGAGGAGGTCTGCCCGTTTTTGTCAGTTTTGGGGGTCTGCACCCTCATTTCCCATTTCCCCACGTTATCCTGTGGTTCTAATTGTGGTGGGTAGACTTGTGGCCAAGATCCGGCCGGCTGGCTGGCCGGCCACCGTTCATCACGCGGCCGGCCGGATCAGAAACAGCACGCCGGCCGATCTGCTGAACCATGCTAATACGTAATATATATTACCTGTTATATGTCACCAGTAGTAACTGTATGCAAGATTTTGGTGATGTTTCAGTCGCTGAAACTGAAACTGAAACTAGGTTTCAGTCTCTACATGTTTCAGTTTCAGTCACTGAAACTGAAACTGAAACTTTTGGAAAACGGACTGAAACTGAAACTGAAACTGAAACCATTCAAACTAGCAGACTGAAACTGAAACTGAAATTATTTTTGGTATTCGACTGAAACTGAAACTGAAACTGCCCTAATTCTAGAACTGAAACTGAAACTGAAACTGAAACTAGAAAAGTCTGAAACAGTTTCAGTCCCAGCGTAAAATCTGAAGTTTTTCCTTCTAGCTGGAGCTTAAACCGGTTTCAGTTCATGCTGGAACTGAAACTCCATTTCAGTCTCTGCGTGTAAGACCATTTCAGTCTCTGCGTATGGTTAAGTTCTTTGTAAAATGTTATTGCAGATATCCCATAATAGTTTTTCTTGCGAAAGAATTGAATGAATGTGTTACATTTTAGCCTCTCGTATGATCATAGCAGTATTTCTAATTTCTAATTTTAATTTATTGCCAGCCAACAAAATTCACGAATGTAACAAGCAAAATAACTGACCAATATTTAGTATCAATAATATCAAATTACATCAATAACAAGTACAAATTCATGTTTCATCACATCACGTTATTGACTGACGATGGTCGAGTTGGGCCTATTACAGACTGCAGATACTCGACCACCAGCTTCCACAGTAAAAGAAAAATGTGAAACGTTTCGTTTGAAACTTACTTTTACTTTAGATAATTTACTGTCAGCATAATAGAAAACAAGTTACCCCTTGAAAGGGGAATAATACCGCCGTAGATTTTGGGATTTATGTGTTCAACGTTTTGTTTGCTTTTATCATACTGTTCTATTGTACGGTGCCGTTAGCTTTGACTAGTTTCAACTCCTCGACATTTACCGTTTTTGAGACAAAAGAATGGGAGTATTTTATTGCCATTTGCCACTGCCAATTGTGAAACTAAAATTATACCGAAAGAAGGATTCGATCTGTGTCCGGAACAGTGCCATGCGGACACCCTAGCCACTACACTACTCTGATATGGCGATTTTATCGAGTAAACCGCGAGAGAGAAAGTTATCATTCATCTATATATGTTTATTTTAAACAATTTATTTTATCTAAATTCTGAAGCAAAGCAAACACTAATTAAATAAATACAGTGCAAGCGCAAAATCAGTCTTTGCACACGAAAATTGTAACATCAGTTTTAGCTATTTATTGATCTGTTAAACCTCTGCCAATCAAGTCGCAGGCAAATAACGCCGGATCTTCGGTGATATGAGAAAAGGCAGAGAGTGATCGTGTGCAAAACAATTTACAGGGCGTTGAAAATTAACTAAATTGAATGTAATGATGCTCTAAAAATTGCAAAATCGTAGAAAAATTGTTGGGCAAAAAAACCTGCGTAACAGGGACATGTGTTGAAGATAGGACGGAAATCCTCCGCGCCAAGCAATTTACATGCAAAACATATGAATTCAATGGGTAAACCCATTACAAGTATACCGCCTCCGGCGGTATAAAAACTAGGAAGTTATGTTAAAGCGCAATTGCTTTATATATTTTTTAAAGCACAAGCTGTTGATGTGGTACCTCTAAAGGTCTGGTCCAAAGGCTAAGCACCGAATTGCAGCAATGAAGCATTAGGTCCTCAACAGCTTAACATTTTGGAGAGATGCTTTACTTAAGCAAATAACCAAGCTGGTATAGGTACTTAGTTAATGAGAAAGTCAATGAAACAAGCAACTAAACTTAGTTCAACATTAATTTTTTGTCTTTACAAAGAAAATGATTTTTTAGCCAAGGGATTGCAAGTACAATATATTAGCTAAAACTGTTTTACTCAGACCTGACATAGAAGCTGAGACATAAAATAAAACTGCAGGTTCAGCAGTTTTAAATTCCTAATATGCGGAAACTAAAATTTCTCTTCTTGTTGATGACTTCAACTGAAAAAGCCGGACTAAAACTGGAACTATTCTAAAACGAGGACTGAAACTAAAACTGTTTGGCGTCACCGACTGAAACTGAAAATGAAACTATTTTGCGTCACCGACTGAAACTGAAACTGAAACTGAAATTAATTTGGACCGGCGACTGAAACTGAAACTAAAACTGAAATTATTTTGGGATGACGACTGAAACTGAAACTGAAACTGAAATTATTTTTGGTATCTGACCATACCTGAACGGGAGGTCAAATTTCACTGACCCTTGTGGAAGCAAATTTGGGTACCCCTTGTGAGAGCGATTTTTCTTATGGGTACTTTTTAATGCGATTTTTAAGCGATTTTTGCCATTTTTTAGCAAAAAACAGCGATGTTTTAAACAAAACGCGTTTTTTGGACGTTTTTTACCTAAAAATAGTAATTTTAAGTGAAAAATTCCGGCGAAGCCGGAAAATTTTTGGAAATTTTAGTCGTAAAACCTAATTTTTGGGCAATTTTCTGACCCCTTGTGGCCAATTTTCTTACCCCTTGTGGGAGCAATTTCGCGACCCCTTGTGGGCGACTTCGCCGAGGGGGGGGGGAGAAATTTCCCCCCCTTCCCCCCCTTGTCCACCTGTGTATCTGACTGAAACTGAAACTAAAACTGAAATTAACTTGGGTTGTCGACTGAAACTGAAACTGAAACTAAAATGGGCTACTGAAACAACACTACAATATTTAGGGCAAAAACTTTGCAAGATGCATTAGCATAGGGCAAAACTGGTACCGGCCGGCCGGGCGGTTAGCATCGCCCGACCGACGGCCGGTTCGCATCTCCCGGCAGGCGGCTGATCACGGAACAGGCCTGCCGCCGGCCGGTCCAGCCGGCTGTTCGAGTTTACAAGCCCGACCGGCCGGGTCCGGTTAGCAGAGCCACATAACCGGCCGGTTTGGAGCACTAGCGGTTTAACTATTATTTCGCCTTTGTGCTGCTAATAGAACATTCAAAAAACTTTCGTTCGAATTATTAATCAGGGAGTCCATGAAGTGGAATGAAATTGATTTTTGTGAAATCTGGCAATTATTTCAGGATGTTTCATGAAAGCTGTAGTTATTGCGGTACAATTTTGGTCTGTTTTAATTGCCATGATTGCTATATCCTGCTGTTGAAACTGTTGCAAATTTGGAATTTACTTAGGATTAAAGCAGTTAGCTTAGATCTTAGAGGTTACCATGCATCCTGGAGTTGTTCAAGAACAACTAATCGCAGGACGAGTTGACGTGGTTCAATCGATGTAGGGATTGCAGATTACCAATGTCGGTGTCCTATTATAGGCTGCCAAAAACAACCGCAATAATTTTTTAATTTACGTTGCGATAATTCAGGATGGAAAGGGTTAAATTTAACTCTGTTTAACTCTTTCTGAGTATTTTCTATTGAAATTTAACCCCAGGCAAAACACGCAGGTTAAGCAGAGATAAAATTAACTCTATTCATGAAACCATGGGGTTAATTTTAACTCTGTCATTTTTAACTCCTTTTAACTCTGCAGCTTATAACCCTGCAGGGTTAAAGAGTTAAAACACGCAGAGTTAAAATTAACTCTGTGCTTTCATGAAAAGAGATAATTTTAACTCTACTCTATTCCACTCTACTCTACTCTGCCCTACCCTTTCTTGAAAAGGCCCTAAGGGCTTAACTCTCTTTAACCCTGCAGGATTAAAAGCTGTAGAGTTAAAAGGAGTTAAAAACGACACAGTTAAAATTAACCCCATGGTTTCATGAACAGAGTTAATTTTAACTCTGCTTAACCTATGTGTTTGGCCTGGGGTTAAATTTTAATAGAAAATACTCAGAGTTAGAGTTAAATTTAACCCTTTCGGAAAAGGGTAGAGTTAAATTTAACTCCACAGGTTTTTAACTCTGCATGTGATTCTTGAAAAGGGCAGAGTTAAGGTGGTGATTTCTTTTGGGCACATATAGTTGGTTGGCGGCGTAAATCAAGATGAAATTTGACGAAACTTTCCAAAATACGTTCTTTTAGCGTTCTAACACCCTCCGCGCAATCCCGATTTAAAAATTCGAGATTTCCGGTCAGGCGGTTTTCCCCAATTTCTGAAAGTTTAACAGCAGCTATACAGTTATGACTATATTTATTCGAAAGATCTCATTGAGTTTTATATTTTTGCTTTTTAAAGCAACGTTCTAGCTTTTCTCTACCGTCAGATATAGCCAATTTTCTTGTTTTGGTTTCGAAAACTTGTCATTTTTGCAGAAATCAAATAATCCACCATTTCTCGAACTATGTTATGCAAGCCGTAAAATCAAACTAAGGGCATCCATCTTAAGGTCTCATAGGGGCAAATTATCCCACACATGATCGTCTTCCAACAGCTATCCCGTAGTCTGCTATCATAAAAATGTAGTTTTTGCAAAAACACGACCAATTTTTTCCAAAGATTGTGGAGCACTCACCATGCAAGCTGGAGGGCTGCTACTTAATAGATGTGTTGTGCACAAATATACCCAGGGACGTTTTTTTAGTTGCCCCGATTACTGTTTTTTAGGTAAAGTAATCGTTTGACAAATTTGGAAAAAGTAGGCAAACTACAGGTTACGCGCACATTTCAGCTTATTTCTCTATAACGAAGAGCGATTTTACAATAAATAAAAAATCGTCCCCAGCTATTTTATAACCGGTATCGAATGATATAACCGATGCGAAAGAATTTACTTGAGTCTGCAAAAAATCTGGAAAATTATACTTCTTCTAAAATGTGTTAAAAATATTTTAGAAAAGCAACATTAATTTCATGCGTCGTATGCATTAAAAAGAGAAAATGTCAAGCTACATTTTGATATAAAAATGGCTTTTTAACTCCAAGTAATTAACGAGTAATAATGGTGCAAACTTTATGAGACCAAAGGGAATCACCACCTTAAAGCGTGTTAATTTTAACTCTTCATGAAACCACGCGGAGTTAAAATTTTTAACTCTCTAACTCGCAGGACTCTTTTAACTCTTTCTTGAAAAGGATCGAGTTAATTTTAACTCTACTCTACCCTTTCTTGAAAAGGCCCTGAGATCGAAAACGGCGCACGGTCACCTCGCAACTTTTTTGCCAAATTTAAAATTTTGACCTGTTATTGCTGAAGAAGCAAGCAAGGCTCGAAAGCCGGAATACTTTTAATATTTAGTACTAGTAACAATAAACATTCGTGGCAAAAAGTGACAAAATTGGTCAAACGGTTAATTCACCAGAGCTTAAAAATTTTTTGAAAAAACCTTTTTCCAACTAAAATTTGTACGTTGGCGTCCTGCCAAAAACGGTGTATATGAAATATATTGTAGCCCATCATAAACGTTTTTACTTTGGTATGTTGACTAACGATAGGCGAAAAAGTAGCTCTCTCCGACGATGTCGTGCCAACTACAGTCCTGGCCAGAAATAGTGTACCTACCCTTCGCGAATGCGAATGGCGTTCGTCTGTTCGCGAAAGTGCGAACGGCCAAATTTTGCGAAGGCTGACCTTTGTGACCCTTCGCACCCATTCGCAGTTTTGTTTATACCTAAGGCCAGTATTCTTGACGGCAGTATTTACTTGGCATAGACAACTGAACTGACAGGGCTACTACTAAAACTGATAGAAAGGCCACTACTAAATGCTAGTGCAATTGAGGTTTCTGATTTACAACAGTTGTCAATCTGCCTTAAAAGTCCCAGCAGGGTATCTAAACTACTGGAGATGCCTTCGCAGTGGCGCGAAGGCTAAGATTTGAAATTGTTCGCACCTTCGCGAAGAAATTCAGCATTCGCAAGCTGCGAATGGCTTCGCGAAATTGCGAAAATTCCCGAAAATAGGTACACTATTTCTGGCCAGGACTGTAGTGATGTTTCAGGCGGCCCATTTATTTTCAGTTTCAGATTCAGTTTTAGGGCTGCTACCCGAGGATTTTCAGTTTCAGTTTCAGGCGGTTGCTCGTCATAATTTCAGATTCAGATTCAGTTTCAGTTTTAGATCTAATTTTATCTGATTATCAGGTTCAGTTTCAGGCGGTTGCTCGTAGGAATTTCAGATTCAGATTCAGTTTCAGTTTCAGGCCTAACCCAAATTAATTTCAGTTTCAGTTTCAGTTTCAGGCCTAGACTAAAATTTGATTTTTCTATTTTTTACTAGTCAAATTTTTACATTGAATTTTATGGAACGTCTTATAAACACATTATTTTTATTAGGTTGTGGTTGTGTGTCCGGGGATTTTTCTTTCACAAGAAGTTTCTATGTTCTAAATAGTTGCAAATAGAAAAATCTCATCTATGCTCTATTTTTCGAACATTCAAGAATAGAAATTAGAAATTTTAGGCTCTAAATTCTAAATAAATTGAACAAAAAGTTTAGGATTTAGAACCATAGGATTTCAGTTTCTTCAGAAAATTCTTAATTTCTAAACTCCTATAATCTAAATTTAAAAACATTAGTTTGCACTTACAAATTAGAACTTTGAAAATTTTTTAATTTCTAAATTCTATGTTTGAAGTTTTCACCAATCACTGAAGACCTAGAATGAAGCCAACCAATCAGCAGCGAGGTGATTTCGAAATAGCTCCTTAAACGCTTTAGTTGTTGGCGTTGCGCTGTTGTTACAAGAGCAAGCGATAGAAAGCACTTGACCTGATACAGAAAATTCTGCAGTTGGAGCGTCCATGCGGTTGATTTGTTAGCCGAATATATAACAAAAACTACATTACATTATATTACATGTAATAAATAATTATATATTAAGCTGAATTACGTGTAGTTAACGCGAATTTTTCAAAGTAAATTCTGGGTAGTTAAAGGGAAGTTGATTAAAACAATAAAGGGTATATACACTATGTTGTTTTGCCTATGCTGATCTCATGAAGTAAATGGACCAGCTGATTTTGAACCGTAGTAATTTACCACAATTTAGTTTCGAATGACATGAAGGGATATGTGAAGAGTATGAAAACAGTCTTGATTACTCTAACTTCGCTAAGAAGCAGACTTTCAATTTAACCTTTTGCACACAGTCTTGCTTGTTTTATCTTGTTTGTTTTTAATGCCGTGAAAAGATTTTATATGCTCTTGCTTTTTTTGCAAATTCTTGAGTAATTAAATTCTAGTAAGTAAGTTAGGCCACACTCTTAAAAAGACTCCTGTAGAAATTACAGGAATTCTTGTAGCTTTCTACCAAAGTGCTCCTATGCCGTCAGTCACTGGCGGAGCTTCCTGTATTTTCCGCAAAAGCAACATGCATATTTTATCGGACCCTTGATTTGTGAAAATTACAGGAGTTTCCTGTGGAAACCTGTAGTTTCGTTCGTCTTTTTCGACAATCCTAAATCAGATACCAAACCTGTAGTTTTTATAAAATAAAACCTGTAATTTGCACTGGAGCGAGCTGTTAATGGAAAAGGGGGGCAGTTGCGGGGGGAACGGCCGCTCCCAAAATATTCTCGGCAGGGAGAGGCCATTACAAAAACTCACCCACGGGGTGTTGAAAGAATTAAAATGTGAAAACATTCAAAAAATTTCAGTCTTCAAAAATCATGGTCACTGTCGCATGCTTACACATTCAATTTGCTTTATTAGCGTATCGAGTAATAAGCGAAGGAGTAAACCTGTACACCAGTAAAAACCACAGGTTTCATATGTATAGAATATATACCAGTCTAACTTGTAATCCTTTCTACCAAAGTATATCCGAAGAAACTCCCAACGATGTCCTGTGGAAATTAACAAGACTTTACCTGTATTTTCTCAAAAGGTTTTGTATTTATGATCTACAAGTGATTCGTGTAGTTTCTACGGGAACATTTCTAAGAGTGCAGGAAGGTTTCGAGTTTGAGGAAAATACATGTGAAACACTTGAGATCCACATTCCAGTCTTGAGACTTGCAACTTGAGAAATTTCATACTGTCCTCTGGATGACCCAACATTAGCGTAAACAGATAAGTTTTTATTACTATGACAGTAAGGTAATTTTTGTTACATTTCGGTTATATACCAAATCATCCGAAGCGCAACGCCAACAACTAAGAACTGTTCTGTTTCAAGAGCTGTTTCGAAGTCACGGCGCTGCTAATTGGTTGGCTTGATTCTAGGTCTTCAGTGATTGGTGAAAACTTCAAACATAGAATTTAGAAATTAAAAAATTTTCAAAGTTCTAATTTGTAAGTGCAAACTAATGTTTTTAAATTTAGATTATAGAAGTTTAGAAATTAAGAATTTTTCTGAAGAAACTGAAATCCTATGGTTCTAAATCCTAAACTTTTTGTTCAATTTATTTAGAATTTAGAGCCTAAAATTTCTAATTTCTATTCTTGAATGTTCGAAAAATAGAGCATAGATGAGATTTTTCTATTTGCAACTACTTAGAACATAGAAACTTCTTGTGAAAGAAAAATCCCCGGACAGTTGTGGTGTGCATATGCAGTAAAACCTCAGTCAAAACTCAATTTTCAATAGTAAAAGTGTTTTGTTTTGTGTATTACACATTTTTTAAATTTGTGACTGGTATGGTCGGTTTTGCGAGACAAGAATGTATCTAGTAGTGATGTGGATCGGATCGGATCGGCAGTAAAAAATTTAACCGATCCGATCCAGTAAAATTATTTGTCGATCCGATCCGATTCGATCCGGGTCCTGGATCGGTCGATCCGATCCGATCCGGCGATCCGGGTTAGTTTCTTCAAAAAGCTAGACGAAATTTATTTTAAAGTCGGATTTACAGTGTCAAACACATCTTACACACTATAATTTGACTGAGCTAGCTTCATTTTATTATTCCGATAAACACATGCATAAGGAAATAAGAAAGATTGCTGAAGTAAAATTTTAGAAAGCAGAGAGCTAGAAAATGAACGTTACGTACTGAGCAAATATTACGTAACAAAGAAAATACGAAAGCACTTTATCAGTTAAAAGCTATAAGGCTAAAAATTAAGTTCTTCGAAACTAAAACTGTAACTTTTTTGGATTATTGGATGTTCCGTCGAATCTACATACAGCATAAATTTCAACAATCTGTTTCATATTTTCGGTTGCGAGGTATTTTCAATATGTTTTGCTACTTTTTAAAAACTCAATTACTTGTAAATTTCAACTTGCGTTTACAGTTCTCAAGTCTGACAAATTTTGTCCGGGGAATTTTCGGGTCATCCTAATTTCTTGATGCAAGCAACTAAAATTTAGAACTTAGGAACGAACAAAGTCTTAAATTCTAAATCCAAACCAATGAATTACAAATTACAAATTACAAATTAAAATTTAGGAGCCTTCACTAATAGTAAATCTTTAATGTGCTTTAAACTTTAGACCACATATTTGACTTAATTCCAGAATGTTTAAAATCTGCGAGCATTATCATGCAAACAATGTATTTTTTAGCACTAAGAAGTTAGGAACCGTGTCAAAATTAAAACCATGTAAACGTTGAAATTTACGCGAATTTTGTGAATTTCTAAAACGTTTACACGATTTCTACACGTTTGTTTTTATGACCTTCTTTTTGCAGCTACTTTTTTCTTTCCGATAAGTAGCAGCAAAAGCTGACTGACTGTGGGTATACAATGGCATAAAACGTTTAAGCTTCTGCACCAAACTTTTCTTTTCTTTTCATTAAAGCGCAGACTTGCTGGCTGTACTACAAATATTAGCAGAAAAACAAAATGTAAAGGAAGCCGCTTACATGGTTTTCACTCGAGTAAAATCATGTAATGAAATCGTGTAAATGATGAATTTAAAAGACATTTTTGACACAGTTCCTTAGACTTTAGATTCTAGCGCTTAGAACTTAGGCATTATTGTTTGAAAGCTCACCCAACTAAACAGCGAATCAGATTCCTGCTGGCAACCAATGGCATCACAACGATAGTTATCAAAAATTATAGTTTACAGGAAACTTCTGTAGAACTACTCCGTTTGTATTTGCTCTGCTAGTGAGTAATAAAAATGCTGTTAGGATTAATTAAGTAAAAGCGGGTTTTGTTCCATCTAACCTTGCTTTCAAACTACAAAACGAGCACATCCAACAAATTTTTCTAGGTTGAATTGCAGCAAAATTAACAGTTTATCTCCTCAAAGCCTAATTAAAATGAAAACTTTTGAAATATATAAAAGTAATGCCAGCGTTTATTTATAGTTTCAGTTTGTTGTTAGATGGGGATTTCTTGTTTAACATTAAAATCAAAAATACATTTTTTGTTATATTCTTCAAAGAGACTAGCAGCATATGTACAGTTTTTAACCAGATATGAATCATGTTGATCCAGAAATGCTTCAATCATGGCTAACAATGGCATCAGTATCAAGGAAATATACCGGGAAAACTCAAAATTCTAAATCCTGGCGATAAGGGGTTTTCTGAAACATCAGTGAAGGGTTTTAAAGTCTGTGTACATTATTTCATGCCGAAATTTGCGAATCCAGCAGGCAACTGATTATATATTCACAAGACAACTTCGTGCTTAGAAGCAAAAGTGGGTCGACGACTCGACGTTACATTAATGGTATTCTTGAGGCTGCCAATCTGAGGAGAGTTAATGAACACACAATTGCCAAAAGTTTGCTGAGATTGTATCTAGCTGACCATACTGCAAGATATTTGTTTGTTCAAAGAAATGTCAACCCTATACTTTATCAGGCCGGATTTTTGGCCATCAGATTAACTTCGATCAAACTAAGAGTAAGTTTGTTTTGGGGTCATTTGCGTGGCGTCGGTGGAAGGTTACTCGGGATGCAGAAGTGATGCCAATAAAGAACAATGCCATTATGTATCAGAAAGTATTCTGTGAATCTGCGGCGAAGTTTGGAATGTGGGATGAGGAAAATAGTGCCAAATAAGAGATTAAGCGCTAAGAGACCAAATATAAACTTGTAACTCTATAGTGTAACTCTATATGTAACTCTTGTGGCATTCCATTCTTCACTTCAGATTAGGAAAAGCTGTTTCGTCAGTGGGATTTAAACTAGCAACGGCGAAGTACCACGAAACTACTCTTACTGAGTTAGGCAGGCTTATTGGCATCAAAAGTTTTGCAGTTCATAAAGTGTGTTTGAATTCAATAATGCCATGGTCAAACGTAAACCATTCATAAGCTCCGTCAAGGTCATGCCGTTGATTGCCAGACATGTTCGTAAAACAACGAGATGACGTATATCATTCTGTCATAACAAACATAAACTATAAGCGACCGAAGAAGAAGCTACTTTTATTGGATAGCACTACGATTTCATTGGCTACAAACAGGATTCTGATTGGCTGTTTAGTTGGGCGAGCTTTCAAAACAATATATATAATGCTTAAATTCTAAGCGCTAGAATCTAAAGCCTAACTTCTTAGTGCTAAACATGCATTGTTTGCATGATAATGCTCGCAGATTTTAAACATTCTGGAATTAAGTCAAATATGTGGTCTAAAGTTTAAAGCACATTAAAGATTTACTATTAGTGAAGGTTCCTAAATTTTAATTTGTAATTTTTATATTCATTGGTTTGGATTTAGAATTTCAGACTTTGTTCGTTCCTAAGTTCTAAACTTTAGTTGCTTGCATCAAGAAATTAGGATGACCCGAAATTTCCCCGGACAAAATTTGCTCAGCTAATTTCCGTAAGTAGAAGGAAAAGCTTCATGAAACACTGACAACTTGAGCTTGTGATTCATGTGTAAGTACTTTATGTACATGTGTAAGTACTACCCGCAAGCTGGTACCCGCCCCGCCCCGCCCCGCGGCCCGCAGTCAACTGATACCCGCAAGATACCCGCAAAATTTTTCTAATGCTAAAAGACTACTGTGCTGTTGAATTTATTAAAAAATGTCAATAATCCGAAATAAACTTTATTAAAAGCTTCTAAACTGTAGTTTAAATTATAATGTTATTCAGGTGTGTTGTCGAAATATGGAAATTAACCAAAATTGCTGAAGTTTGTGGAAAAAATACCAAATTTTTTTCGAAAACTTTAAAAATTTAAACTAACTGATACATTTAATTAGGTATGCACCTGGGCTTGGAGCCCGATGTCAGCCTCGGTGGTTAAGTCCCGGTGCCGACAGGGACAAAACTTGTAATTTTTGACAATTTTTAGCCAAATTTTGGAATTTTAATAGTAAAAATTAAGTTAAATTGGTACAGACCATAACTGAACGGGAGGTCAAATTTCACCGACCCTTGTGGAAGCAAATTTGGATACCCCTTGTGAGAGTGACTTTTCTTAGGGGTACTTTTGAAACGACTTTTAAGCAAATTTAACGAAAAACAGCAATTTTTTAGCGAAAACGCGTTTTTCGGAAGCTTTTAGCAAAAAATAGAAATTTGAAGTGAAAAATTCCGGCGTAGCCGGAAAATTTCTGGAAATTTTTGTCGTATAACCTATTTTTTGGAAAATTTTCTTAGCTCTTGCGGCCGATTTTCTTACTCCTTGTGGGAACTAATTCGATGACCCCTTGTGGACGACTTCGCCCCCTTGTTCACCTGTGGTACAGACAGAAAGTTTGTTTCATTTCTCATCTATTATTATTGAAAACAATAATAGTAATTTTGTTGATTCTTAAAACCATGGTAAAATTTTTAAGAAAATTCTCCTATTTAGACCGCAATTTTCAGGCCTCGGCCTCTTGCGTGGTGCATCTTTACTAGAAATTAATGTTGGCCTCGTGTAGTTTCGAAAAAAGACCCATGTTGCAAAGCTAAGGACTAGTCTTATTAAATCAAACGCATCCTCTAGAAATTAAAAAATGATCAAGGTTTTGAATTCGATGCAAATTATGCATAGTTCGGCTCTGCTTAAGGATAGAATATCCAAAGTTCTACAAATGCACATACAGTTGTCGGACGCAGATTAAAGACTAATATAACGTAAACATATACCAGAACGGGAGGTCAAAGTAAGACTCAAATGACCCTCCTGGCAGCCAATTTGAGCGTCTATTGTGGGAGCACATTTTGCCAGATTCAAGCTATATATACACATGTAGCTTATTTTCACCAAATTATGCGAATTTTAACTGAAAAATTAACTTTTTAATATGAAACAACATTCTTTGGACGACTTTTAGCAAAACACTGGGAAGTTTTTAGTAAAACATCTGGCGAAGTCGGAAATGTTTCTGGAATTTGAGTTTGAAAACTTGTTGTTTTCATTTTTAACCTCCTGGGGCCGAATGTGGCCGAATGACCGCTTGTGAGAGCAATTTTGGTACCACTTGTGGGGGAATTCGCTGAGAGGAGATTTTTTCCTGTCCACCTGTGAATTGAAACAAAACAACAAAGCAGAACCTAGCAATTTTTTGAAATCAACACTATTTTTTCTGAACACATTTCAGAAAATTGTTAGAATTTTAATGAATATATCAGAAGGAGATACCCGCAACTACCCGCGCGGGTAGCCTGCGGGTAGCAGAATTTCTATTACCCGCGGGTACCTGCGGGTACCCGTGGGTACCCGTGGGTACCCGCGGCCCACTTCCAACTCTGTGTTCACTATGTGCGAATCTACGCGGCTTATATTCTCCCTGAGAAACTAAAACCTTGGAGCAGCAAACGTTGTAGAAGGAAAATAGGAAAAGGAAACGTTTGTGCACCAAATACAACAGCAATTTAAGTCATATTTGGTGATAATTCTGAGTATGGTGAGGTTGTAATTTATATGATGATTGAAATCTAGCAGGATCGCCGATCCGACTGGCTCAAACGATTCGATCCAAGCCGATCCAACGGGCCTACCGATCCGATCCGATCCGATCCGATCCTGCTTCCGGATCGCGGATCGGATCGCTTTTGCCGATCCGATCCACATCACTAGTATCTAGGTATACATAAGTAGAAATTCATTTAGCGGTACATTACAATGCAGCCACATACAATACAACATTGCTTGCAATGTTTCAAATGCGTATGTTCGAGCTGATAATAATTTCAGACAATACATCGTCTGAAAATGGTATTTTCAGGCTAAGCGTAGTCTGAAATTAAAAATTTCAGGCTAAGCGTTGTCTTACAATTTTTAGTCATAAATTGATTGGTACTTGCAGGCGTGGTAAGACCAGGGCCCTGTTGCATAAAAACTAACAGTGTTAGCTGCTAGACTGTTAGACTGTTAGACTAATATTTAACAGTGTTGGAAATTTTGTTGCATAAAGCTACTGTTAGAAACAAGCTGATTCTAACAGTCTAATAATCAGTGTAGATGTGACATTTAAGTGCAAATTCCGGGGCACTGATAATCAGTCTGCTAATCAGTGCATCTTTTGGTTAGGGCGGTGATAATTTGCTTATTATTGCCTTATTATTACTATCTGTTTTTTTGTGCTTTCATTGCTGTTTTGATGCTTAAAGACTGATATAGGTTTTTAGAAATTTAATTTCGATTCCCTTATTGTCCTATTTCACTTGGGGGTTGGATTTGTAAAGTGCCAAAAAAATTTTAGGAAGTGTTGGATGAGTGTAGTCATACATGTCGATTCAGCGATTGCCTGAATCAGATTCAGAAAATATTACTTAAGCTTAAACAAGGACAATCAGAATAAAAAATTTGAATAAGTCTAGAAAATTAGATTACTGCGTTCAAGTCTTAAAATAAATTGAGTTAAATTCGTGAAAGTATATAAGTTGAAAAAATCGTTAATTCCGCTATTTTATTAAGTCAATTAGACAGTTAACATTGCAAAAAATTCTGCAAACTTCATTAAAATTTATTAAAATGCAAGAACTCTCTACTGACAGTAGACCTAACGGTGTCCATACGACTGATAGACTGTTAGCTCTAAATTATCAGTCTAAAGCTAACACTGTTGAAGTATATACAACAAACGGCTTGTAGGAATCTGGTGGGGGCCCCCAAAATTGGAAGAGAAAATTAATCCTTTAATTGCTGTCCTGCTGAGATGTTGGTTTGTATTAAAGAGAAATGGAGAAGGTCAGACGTAAAGGTCATTTCTTTGGGGGCCCCATCAGATTTTCTAACTACAAAGTTAGTACAAAAGTAAGAAATATTGAAGTTTTATAACAGTAACTTAAAAGTTAGAGCAATGTTCTAAGATTTTACTATAGCATAATAATTTCAAAATTAAAAGTTAAAGCTTCTCTATAATGCTTTGAAAGTTTAACTCTTTCTTATTAAACAAAATTGTGGTAAGTTATGGTTTGATTTTTAGCTTTAAGTTTTTTGCAATTTATTTAGTTTTGAATTTATAGAAACAGTTTTCTGAATACTTTTAATTGGTCAAATTACAGTCGAATTCTGCTGTATATAATCCACGCAACCTAACACTAGATCTCTTAAATTAGCTTATGTATTTAGTCTATTTGCGTTTTTAGTTCATTGCATAACTTGTCAAGTATTTGAACACTGCTCGAATTCCAAAACTCCAGTTTCAATATTTCTTACTTTTGTACTAACTTTGTAGTTGGAAAATCTGATGGGGTCCCCAAAGAAATGACCTTTACGTCTGACCTTCTCCATTTCTCTTTAATACAAACCAACATCTCAGCAGGAGAGCAATTAAAGGATTAATTTTCTCTTCCAATTTTGGGGGCCCCACCAGATTCCTACAAGCCCAACAAACATTGTTAAATTTACTGTTATAACACTGTTAATTATCAGTTAACAGTGAGTTAACAGTGTTAGACTTTACGCAACAGAAACCACTGTTAAGCTGAGGCTGTTAGACTGTTAGACTGATAAAACTTTTATGCAACAGGGCCCAGGTAAACGCACGCTTTCCAAAATGTCAGCTTAGCATTGTATATCTACACGCCAAGAAGCCCGTCCCTCTCCTTTACCGAGATTTTGGAATTAATGTTGCTGGCTTGGTACAATTTAGAAGCCATCAATGTCTTACTCTTCATATGATAAGGTCTGTTGCGCGCACACTCACCAATACTGGGTTGCAGGATGCAATGTACCTTAGTTTTGTGCTTTGTGTCATTTGGAATTGTAATTTGAGAAGCAGGTCCTTTTGAGGATTCGTATAATTGGTCAAGTTACATCGGGGTCTTTTGAATGGCGACTGGTGAGGCGATCATTAGGGTCTGAGATGAATTTAATTTAACACATTGGATTCACGTGTGCTCGCTTACACCCAATTACATTCACAACATCTGAAATGACTTCAAGGAATAAAGAGTTAGGGAAACTTTTCAAACCCAGTCTCATTTATAATTTAAGTAGAACCCTTCTGGACCAATAAATAGCTCCTTCTATTGAGTGTGAGCTTCAGCAGACAAGTCTAACTCTTCTTGGTACTGTTACGTCATGTCACCTTTGACACATTTTGCTTGTATATACCTAATAATAATTTAAGATATCCACTGGTATCTGAGACTTGATGGATGATTGGCAATTGATATTCATAGCAGCAGGGGTGCGTTTCACAAAGCCCTCTTATCTTTAGGAGCTCCTAAATTTGCAAGTTAAGAGCAAAGTTAAGATTTAGCTGTTTCATGAAGGACTCCTAGTTTAGGAGAGCTCTTTAAGTTCGCTCCTAAAATCGGAGCACGTTTTAGCACTCCTAAACCCCCTCCTAAGTTCAAAACAGCACTGTTTGTTATTGTTTTGCCATAAATGTGATGCAATACGCAACTATAATTCCAAGAAACACATTTTCAATAAATGCGATGGATTATATCATGAAATTTCTCAAATTTAAAATGTTTAATTTTCGTCACTAAACTTACATTTTTAAATAAAGATTTTTTGCCCTATTAAAGGGATTAATCATTTAGTATACGTGGCTTCAATTAATTTCAGTTAGTTATCATCAATTAGTTTACGTTGAAACTACCAAAAATATGTGTTTTGTATAAGTAACAAACTTAAGAGCAAACATAGGAGGGCTCCTAAATTTTAGCTGAAAATGGTGTTAAGAGCGCTCTTAGCGTTAAAATTTAAGAGCAATCTCCAAGTAGTTTTGTGAAACAGTTTAGGAGGTCCTCCTAAGTTGCTTGGAAAACCCTCTTAACTTTTGACTTAGGAGCAGCTTTAAGAGCAAAATTTAGGAGGGCTTTGTGAAACGCGGCCCAGGCCTTTAATGTTTAGGATCTCAAACTTGATCGATTTTCGCTGATATTGTTTGGGGGGACTTTTCGATATGGAACTAAATGAGTTGTATATACTGGATTCTTATATTTGAGATAAACATAAGCTATAGATAAGCATAGTGCAAGCTAGCCATCCAGAGTTATAAACAGTTATAATCTTAACGGTACCTACATACTATTGCAGTTTACCTGCTTGCTTTACTCTCCTACTTTGTGAAAACTTTCATTCAGAAAGTTTAAAATGAACTAATATTTTCGTCCTATTATACCCATCATAATCATTCAAATTTTCCCCAAGCTTTGATTCGAATCCTTGACTTAAAACTATCTGTGGGAACTTTCAGGGAAACTGCGGTTGGCTCGCACAACACTACAAGCATATCATACATACCTAACGCAGTCAAGCTTTTCTCTCTATATTTGAATAATGTTGGTTTTTAAGCCTCAGATTCGTGCGCTATTTTTCTTTTTGAACGTGAAATTCTGCCGACAGCTAATGCAAAGAAGTCTCTGAGTTTGAAAGCCGAGACAATGTTCACAAATCAGAAGTTGTCCACTAGTCTTCTAAGAGAACTGTGAGGTCCTTTTATTTACTCTGTCCAAAGCAAATAGAAGTAGATCTACTCAGGAAGCACATATCAATTTGTCACTATTTTTGGTGAACTCAGTGAAAAGCCGCATGCTTAATCCTTCATACTTACATAGCTCCTAATCTTCGTATATAAGAATATTTCTGATTTTCAGCTTTCAAAGGGAACAGTGAATTGATGATTCGCTTATGCTAAATGAATTTTTTGCAAACAAAAGCAGCACACCGTTTTTTGCACGAAAAAGGTTTGTAGTGTAGAATTAAAGTTACCTACAACCTATTTATGTACATTTGTTGTGCCTGATGGATAACATAAGTTTTGATAAAGACATTTACGGTCCGGATTAATTAAATTAATATATATATATATATATATATATATATATATATATAACATATATAACATATATATGTCGAAGCCTAGTAGTCAAATTGGCCATTTAGTTGGATGGCTAAACATTTTAGCCATTTAGTCAAATGGCTAACCCAGTAGTCAAACGCAGCGTGTTTGACTACTTGGCCAAAAGACTCCCAATATTTTAGCCATTTAGTTAAATGGCCAGCAGCTCGTAGCCTAGTTGTCAAATGCAAGTTGACGACTATTTACTGACTATCATACTTTCGTTACTACTTTTCCGCTTCACTAATTGCAGGTTCGTATAACTTAATATTATTTAAATGCAAGGTAGTCGCTTTTGAGTGTTTTGTAAGTAATATTCAGTGTATGCATGGGCAGATTTGAAAAATAAAATAAATTTATTTAATTTTTGAAGATTTAAAATTTATCACGATGTTAACATCTTAGCATTAGTTACTAATTTACTTCACTTATTTCAGACACAACTAACTTAAAATATATAATTATTATTTTAACAGAAATATTGTTTCTCAAATTTCTGTTTTTCGAATTTATTAATTGAAGAAAATTAGTAAGTAAGTTAACGCTAAATTTTTAATTAAAATTGAGGAATTTAAACTTTAAAAAGTCTATGACAATTTTGAAATTATTTTTTGAAGATTTAAAGCTTGACTTACTTGATACTAAATCGTGTTAAATGTTAAATCTTCAAAAATTAAATTTCTTTAATTTTTCAAAACTGTCCATGCGTTCCTGAATATTACTTACAAAACATCGTACAGTACCTAAGAAATACAGTACCTTGCCTTTTAATAATATTAAGTTATATGAACCTGCAATTAGTGAAGTGGAAAAGTAGTAACGAAAGTATGATCGTCAATAAATATATAGTCGTCAAGTGTCATTTCACAACTACGCTACGAGCTGCTGGCCATTTAACTAAATGGCTAAAACACAGTGGTCATTTCACTAAATGGCTAAAATATTGGTAGTCTTGGCCAAGTGGCCAAACACGCTGCGTTTGACTACTGGGCTAGCCATTTGACTAAATGGCTAAAATATTTAGCCATTTAACTAAATGGCCAATTTGACTACTAGGCTTCGACATATATATATATATATATATATATAAATATATATATATATATATATATATGTATATATATATATATATATATATATTTTTTGGGGGTGGGTGGGGGATGAATTAAATTAAATTAAAAAATTAATAATTGATTTTATTGATGGTAAATTTTAATAATATGGGGTATATTGAGGATTTGGGGTTAGTTAAAAATTGTTGTGTTTGAGAAAAAGATGTATGTAGAGATAAAGTGATCAGTTAATGTGAGTGAATGAATAAACGAAATTGAAAAGATTGGGGAAGGGGAGTATGGGGGGGTGAGGGGGGGGAGATAGGATAAGTAAAGAGTTTAAATTTTAATTATAATAATTAGTTGGGATGGGTGGGGGTGAGTGTTGGGATGTGATTTGAAAATTAAATTTATTTATTGTAGTGAGGAGTGAGGTGAGGGTATAGTTAGGAAAAAGAATGTAAGGAAGGGATAAGAATGATAGGAAGTATTGTTGAATAAATATAATATAGTATTTTATTTGGGGGTTTGGGGGGTTGGGTGGGAGGGTTTTGGGGGGGGGGGGCTAATATATATATATATATATATATATATATATATATATATATATATATATATATATATATATATATATATATATATATATATATATATATATATTAGAATTGTAAATTATAATGCAAATTGTAAATTGTAAATTTTATAAATGTTTCAAGCCATTTGCATACCCTGGCTTTTCAGAAATATTTAAAAACTAAACACAATTTAAAATCAAACAATAAACTAGACGTAAAGTTTAATTTAATGTGTTTTGATAATACATTTACTTCAAAGTAACATTAAACCTGATTCGCTTTCTTTAAAAAATGATTTTAGACGTTTTGAACGTGTGACACAATTTTAGAAAAATTAGACGTTTTGTCAGTAGACGTTTCGTCGTTAGACGTTTCGTCGGTAGACGTTATGAACGTTAGACGTTTTGACTTTAGACGTTATGAACGGACAGCATATATATATATATATATATATGGCTTCTGTAAATTTTGTGGGGAGGAACTCACTTAATGACTCTTTTTACGCTTGATTAGTCTTCAAGTGGCACCCTACTGGGCAGGTTGAACATTGACTACAGAACGAAAAGGAGAGAGGTCACTTCTTAATGACCTTTGCATTTTCTCCCCACAAATTTTACATCTTTCATTGTAGTCGTTTAGTAGTTTAAACTAAAAAACTGCATAACTGTAAGTCGCTTTCATGAAATTCGTAGAAATTAAATAAAATAAGAAGAAAATAAAAGAAGTAAATAGAAGAAAATAAGAAATAAGAATAAGAATAATAAGAAATAAGAAAATAAGAAATAGAAGAAAGAAGAAAATAAATAAAAGAAGTAAATTTACACGCTAACCCGAAATCAGGTTTTCTCGGCAGGATTAGCAGAAGTGTGGAAATATTAAAGTAATTATTAGTTTTGTAGCAATGTTGTGTATCCAGCTGTTTGAAATTAATACCTGTTTGAATTGATTTTGGGTTTAATCCTTTTAAATTTAATTTCAATTCAACTTTAAACAGGAATCAGTAAGCTGAATTCCAATGGAACTTATTCTTCTTACCATTTTCAGATTGTTAATTTGTAAACTCCTAGGATGTAAACTATTAAGGATGTAAAATTTACGCGGAGAGAAATGCAAAGGTCATTAAGAAGTGACCTCTCCTTTTCGTTCTGCAGTCAGTGTTCAACCTGCCAGTTGGATGCCACTTAAGGGGGGGGTCGCGAATTTTCGACCATCTCCGATTTTTCTCATTTTCACATATTTTGTAGTCCCCATGGGTCCCCAAAACAAGACCCTATAGTCCTACGGAGGCACTTTTAGAATACCACAGAGGCACTCTGAGTACTACAGAGGTACCTGTACTATAGACGCACTTTTGTGTCCTACGCAGGCACTTTTGTGTCCTATGCAGGCACTTTATGCGCTATGAAGTACCTGGTACTATGGAGGCACCTTTTTGTCCCTGAACAGTTACAGTTTAAACTGAAATTAATATCTATTATACATAGAGTACAAACGAAAATGAAACTGTATGCATTGAACTAGGAGTCACGTGATATTTCCAACCAATAGACTTCTAGATAATGCAGGTGAAAGGTCAAATTTGCACGTGTGCACTTGTACATTTCATGAATAGAATAAATGAGCTAAACCCTGCCGATCCAAATTACCATTTTAATGTAGATCAAAAAGTTTTGCAGTTTTTGGACGTTCAACATTTTTGGGGCACTCGATTTTTGCTGTCTTCAAATGAAATTTTGTCTTTGTATTTTCCAGGTTTAACAACCCTATGTATTTGCGCAAAATTAAAATAATTTAATCTTTAGTAAAATTAACGTTTTAAAACTTAGGATTTCAGTAGCATGACTTTGTATGGCAGTACAGTGCCTCTGTAGGACAGCATGGTGCCTGTGTAGGATTGTAGAGTGCCTCTATAGGACAGTAAGGTGCCTGCGTAGTACAGTGCCTCTGTAGTACAGTTGGTGCCTGAAAGCGACAAGTGCCTCCATAGGACATAATCAACAAGACAGTTGCGTTTGTTGCAAAACTTTCCCTGTCATTCACAATAGTAATCCAAAGGTGTCTCCGACATGTGTTAAACATAGGAAAATGAAAAAGATAGGAAAATTTCGCGGTAACCAAAAGTTTGTGCGCTGTGCAAGAGTAAACGAGCTATAGCTGGGCAAAATGTTAATCTGGACTAGGTAGCGTGTTAATATCTATATGAGGTATTTTTGTGTTAGCTCAGCGATTTTCTAAAAATTTTCTAAAAATATATTGTATTAATAACGTTGACTATACCCAAAAGCCTTTATAATTTTTCAGTTATACTTTAAATATATACATGTTTAGATGAAATATTGTAGTGTCAGCCAGTTTTGAAATGTTTTGAGCTCGAAGCATTTCTGTGAGATTTGCAGCTGTCACCGCCACAGTGTTTTAAAACCAGATTGAATGTTGGCAGATCTGTCAATTCGTCAGCTCACGTCAACTGAACCGGCTAGGTTAAGGTTCAGGTTCTATTGAAACTGCAAGGAACAGTTTAATCAGGGTTAAGTTTAGGCTTCTGCCGAAAATTAGTCATTTTGGTTCCCCTTTTACCTTCTCTAAGGGATTGGATTCATTTTCAGTTCAGCAATTAGGAATGATTGCTCACTGATTGGGTGCCGAGCCGACTTTTACGTAATGCTTTTTCTTGGTGTCTACAGTAGATTTCTGTCTGTACCTTCTTCCCTTTGTCTCAGCGAAATAGACTGTTGGTTTTTGCCTCTGAACAAATAATTTTGGTTTTATGATTTTTTAATTTATGTTTATATATTAAACATTATGGCATAGTGTATTAAACATTGTATGTGTATGCTTTTGTAGAATGCTACCGGTGTCACAGCCTAATCTTTCCCCCAGTTGATTTTCCCCCTCGAAAAAATTAGACTAGGCCGATTTTACCCCCCGGAAAAATAAGCCTAGGCTGATTTTTCCGCTTTTAATTTCCCCCCTGAAAAATCAGCCTAAACTGAACTTTCCCCGTGAAAATCGACCTATTAGCCTGAAATTGTCACATAAAAAATAGTGTGTGCGACACATTATATTAGTTATAAAGCTTTCTAGTACATACAGCTAGTGTTTGAGGCTGGCCGGCATAAGCGACGACTTACGCTCGCCGGCCAACCGCCGGCTACCGGCCGGCCGGCCGGCCACCGACCGGGATGCTACTCAACAGTCAGAAATTTACAATTTTGAGCAACTAAGCTTGAAATGAACTCCAAATCTGGTTTTTGTCTGGTTTGTGCAATGAGGGTACACGTATAACTACGTTTTTGTAATATAACACCCGGAAATTAATATCTTAGCAGTCATAATAGCTGCTCCGCAAACTGCTCAAGGCCGGTAGCCGGCCGGCGACTCTCCGGCCGGCGGCTGGCCGGTGAAACCTTTCCCGTTGTTATTGCAGTCCGTTTATTATGGTACCACCACGTATATATGTCGTGGTTTGAGTTTATTTTTATTATTATTACTATTATCAAGAGTACCTATTATTATTATTATTATTATTACACGATAGGCAAACAACGCTTGAACCCCGATCAGGTTAATTTTCGGTAATCTTAACTTAAAAGAATGGCCATGTGTTGTTGTAGCTAGCTGATACAGTAGTTTGCATTATAAACAGATCTGCAGCCTCAAAATCTCTACAAGACCGTAGTTGGTTCCTAAAAAGGTTCATTGGATAATATAAAGAAGTAAGGAGGGTAAAGCAAGCTTTACCAATTTTTCTGCAGATTGGTTATAATTTATTATATTGTATATTCATAGGATTAGTCTTACGTTAAATGCGTAAGCAAACCAGAGATTAGCAGCGCACTATGCTTTATAAATTTGTTCTGTTTCAGTCTGAGCGAGCTACATATAGCACCCGACTCATGTTAGAGCTCTTGTAAAAGCGTTCCGACTGGCTTCAGTCCATGTTTAGGTAAGACGTAGCTTAATTGCTCATCTTTCTTCAAAGCCACGAGCAGCAACAATTCATCAAAGGACTATTAGAAGCTTATCTATCCTGTAGGGTTTTCTAGTTCCACACACAGCTATACGCACATACCGACCCACCATTATAATCGTGTAGGAATATCTTCACTT
This sequence comes from Trissonchulus latispiculum, assembly GCA_030248195.1. Taxonomy (NCBI): domain Eukaryota; kingdom Metazoa; phylum Nematoda; class Enoplea; order Enoplida; family Ironidae; genus Trissonchulus; species Trissonchulus latispiculum. The sequence goes on from JASAND010018392.1 coordinate 50,790, forward strand.
TTTCTTAGACTTTCTGCCCACGTCTTTTAGGCATAAATTTATAAAGGCACTCATGGAAAATACGTAATTTATAGAAAGATACCTTTATTTTACTCATACACCAGCCTAACAATAAAGGTATCCGAGATAGAAACAATTCATCCATCTATTTATTAACCTTAGTAAATTTTAGCAGACTAGCCGTTCAGTCATTTGGAAGCTCACTTACACACAGAGTTGGAAGTGGACAAGATTTTCAGTGTCCACGTCCACGTTTGCCCACGCAGGTCTTGTCCACGTCCGCCCGCACATGCACGCATGTCCACGCTCTAAAATGTTGTCCACCAGTGCCCCCGTTTTAAAACCGATGTAGAGATCATTTCTGGATTAGGATTTACTTTCTATCTTCTTCGGCTTTAGAATCTTAGGGTCGTTTCACAAAAAACTTAAACTACTTAACTTAAACGACTTAACTTAAACTACTTAAACTTCTTAAAAAATTCGTTTCATAAATAAACGACTTAAACTACTTAAAATACTTAAACGGCTTAGTGGCTTAAACGACTTAACTTAAACGACTTAATTTAAGTAGTTTAAGTAGTTTAAGTCATTTATTTATGAAACGAATTTTTAAGAAGTTTAAGTTAAGCCGTTTAAGTTAAGTCGTTTAAGCCGACTTTTAATGAAACGAATTATATCGAAATGGTAGTTTCAAGGGGCTTGTCCGGTATTTGCAGCAAACTTTGAAAGACTGTAAATTACTCAATTCTTGGAGTTCAACGATAATCCTGATATTACTTTAAAGCTTGGAATGTACTTGTCACAATTACGCAGAGTACAGCTGGTTTAGTTCAATAGTTCTATTTGGACATGCAATTGCATAAAAACAATTTTGAACATGGGTTTCTCCAAGTGTAGGAAAGCTAAAGAAAAGCAACCAGTTCCAGCTTCGCAAGAAACATCTTCCCGAGGACTATCTTTTATGAAATTGTTTAACGAGCAAACAAGCTCAATATTTTGAGAAAACTGTTAATTTTGTCTGTTTCGCCAAAATTTTTTTAAGTTCTGGCGAATTAAAGCTAATTTCTCAAAAACCCAATTTTTTATGATTTCGACAATGATATAGCAAATCTGACTAAATTTCAACAGCAAATATAGTTTAAAAGGTACGGACCAGCTGCTGTTTCCTTTGTGCAGTGTATATAACTATAATTAGGTTGATGCAACTAATAAAATTACTAATACATTACTAAAAAGTAGGCCTTAGGCTTAAGTGGGCCAATCAGTGAGCAGACACACCTTTACATAAATTATTCGTATTATGGCAGCAAAAACCCGAGACTTGCGGATATAAAATTATCTATTATGGTTGCTCTCGCAGCCGTTTTTTTAGATAAAGCGATAGCTTGTCAAAGTTACGAAGTGTTGGCAAAATCCAGGTTACGCATACATTTTGCCAATTTCTCCATTACAAAATAAGTTCATAATAACTAAGAAATGGTCCACCAGCTACTGGACAGAGGTATTGAATGATGTAAAAGATGTCTCGGAAAAAATTACATTAGCCGGTAAAAAATCTCAAACTTCACTTCTTCAAAAAATCACTAGTTAAATTAAATAAATTAATGAATGAAATTAAATTAAATTAATATTAATAATATTAATATTAATTTCATTGTATGGTTAAAAATGTTCTCATCTTGATTTTGATGTAAGATGGCTTCTTCGCTCCCAGAATTAAACGAATACTAATGGTTCAAAGTTGATGTCGCCAAAAGGAATCACCACGATAAGCTACCTGTAATTGTTACTTATAAATGTCAAAAAAATTTTAGTCATGTTAAAATTGTTGTGTGTTAGAGCCAGAGCAAGCGCTAGAGTATTGCCATTGAGTCAAAATCATCTTACTCAAGTCCGCTTGTTAATTGTGTAAAAACAATTGGTTCTCAATTGGGACAACATTTTCAAGCAAATCAAGCTTTGCTTTGTTCATTTAGAAGGCTTCTTTTTCATTTAGAAGCAGATACAAGCTAAAATTAGACAAAAAATTTAGTATTTGAAGTATTAACGGATTTTAAAAAATAGTTACGCTTGTACTGGTATTGTAGAATTAAAGTACTCGTTGAGAGCTATCGAACGATATAAGAACGACTTTTCAACTCCCAAAATTGCGTAAGTTATGAAGCTTTTAAAATGGCCATTCAAATGCGCATTCTTTCGTTTAAGTCGTTTAAGCCCCGTAAATCTACGGAGCTTAAAAATGACTGATTTTGAACTGCGTTTAAGGGGGGGGGTCGCGATTTTTCGACCATCTCCAATTTTTCTCATTTTCACATATTTTGTAGTCCTCATGGGTCCCCAAAACAAGACAAGGGCGTTTGTTGCAAAACTTTTCCTATCATTCACAATAGCCCTCCAAAGGTGACCCCGACATGTGTTAAACATAGGAAAATGAAAAAGTTAGGAAAATTTTTCTGCTACCAAAAGTTTGAGCGCTGTGTAAGAGCAAATCGGCTACAACTCGCTGTAAAACCTAATTTGGACTAGGTAGAGTGCTAATATCTATACGACGTTATTTCCTGTAGGGCCGCTGATTTTATACGAATTTTCAAAGTTCGGGAAAAGCGGTTTTTGCTCAAAATCGCTCTGCAAATGTGTAGGTCATTGAACGTTTTGTCCTGTCCTGAACTAACCCTTTGGTGTAGAAACTTCGCGTTTAGATATTAGCACAGTATATTGCTAGAGCTTTATTTTGCATATAATCAATCCCTATTAGGGCTTTTCAGTAGCTCACAGTTTTGGTAGCAGAAATTTCATTTTTCTTCAAAAATCGTCATTTTTCGATAATTTCATGTTTGCTGCTTCATAAGTCAGTCAAATCTTAAGGTATCTCAATTAAATTTGGCATGGTAATAGGCTGGCATAAAACCTACCTGTATGTAAAGTTTCATGCCAATAGCTTGTGTTTTTCTCTGGTGACATACTACGATAGCATGGCGGACACCTATGGGCAAAAAAATGTCAAATTTTCAACTTTTTCAAATATAGCCATATTTTATATCAAATTGAAGCTCTCGATGTCCTGAACATTTTATCTTCTTGCACCAAGTCTCTACAATGCAGTATGAGAAAGTTAGAGCGAGTTAAAGTTTGAAGCAAATGACAGCCGGAATAAGCTTTACCAAATCGTCCAAACGCCCTGTCTCGCTCGTTGCTTGGCTTGTCACTGCAATTTATGCGGTAATAAACACTTACAGGTAAAGGCTTTAAATTGATGTATTTGTCATGCCACAGTCTCTTGTCATCCTATGTGTACGCGACTTCGAAGCCCTCAGCGAGGCATACTAACGTAAATACTAAATTGTATGGATTTGAACTGCAATATCTCTAGACTGCATTGACCCTGGACTCTAAAAATTTGTCTTGTTTTTGGGCACATATGGGGGTATATAATACCCGAAAATGAGCGAAATCGGTGACTATAAAATTTGGTACCTGGCGACCCCCCCCCTTAAGCGGTCTACTTAAACTACTTAAACTAAGTAGTTTTTATGAAAGCAGTTCTACTTAAACGGCTTAAAGTTTAAGTCGCTGAGAGTTTAAGTAGACCTGTATTTATGAAACGCCACTTTACTTAAAGTTTAAGTAGCTGGTTTTTTGTGAAAGGGGGTCTACTTAAACGACTTAAGTTAAGTCGTTTAAGTCGTTTAAGCCGTTTAAGTAGAAATCGGTTTCACAAAAACCACTTCGTTTAAGTTAAGCCGTTTAAGTACTTTTTGTGAATCGACCCTTAGATTCAACCATGTGAGCCGTCATAAGCGACCTGCTCGAAAAAGAGAGAATTGGCTAAGTCAGAGTCTTTGTTTCGGTAAAAATTGGAGGTTAGGTGAATTAGATTAAACTTAAAAAACTGTTAAAAGCTCTGTTAATAGTGTTTCGTAAGTTTTTAGATAGTCGTTGTTATGTAGCTGCCACATAGTCGTATATTTAAGGGGGGGGTCCACTTTGGGGTCATTTTTTCGACAATCTCCAATTTTTCTCATTTTCACATATTTTATTGTCCAAGTGGTATATTTTAACGAGTTTATAAAATTTAAGTCGGATCTCTTATGGCTGTTGAGAAAATTCACCTCAAAGCAGAGGTATACATGTGTTAAACATAGGAAATCGAAAAAGTGTCGATTATAATTCTGCGCCAAAAAAATCTCGAAACTGGTGAGGGATACCGGGTAACATTTGGTATCGTTTTAAACCTCTAACCAGATACTGTGTCACTGTGGAATTAGAATTTTGAGTTAGGCCTTCAAAAAATTTTAATGAATTTTTGAAGTTAGCGAACTGTCGAAAATTGCTAAATTCTGTCGTTTTTGGTGACCAAAAATGGGGGTCATTAAGTTTGACTGCGTATTATAAAAAATACAGGTCCTAACTAAAAATTCTAATTCCACAGTGACACAGTATATGAATAAAGCTTTCAAATGATACCAAATGTTACTTGAAATCTTTTGCTAGTGTCGAGATTTTTTTGGCGCAGAAATTAGCTTTTTTCTACAAAATTGTGAAAATTCCTGTTTTTTAAAAAGACAGGCATTTTATGACCAGATCATATTTCAAAATTCCCTTTTTTTGCATTTCAACATATTTATTCATGCCTTAGGATCAATTTGTAGCAAGAATTGTGCAGACAGCTTTGTCCAGTTCGTTTCAGCGCGCCATTCGGGACCCTCAGACCCCGAATTTCACAAAACAGTGATTTTTCAAATTTTTTAAAATATGGCATATTATACATCAATCGAAAGTTCTCAGTGCAGGGATGAATTCTTCTCATAGAACTATGGCTCGGAAATGCTTCTATTTTAAGATAAGCGCTGTTAAAGATTTTATTACATTCTGGGGAACAGGTGCCTTGTTTCTCTGAAAAATCCTTTAAGGAAGCTTCTGATCATGCTCATCTGGATTGAGACTGTGCGAAAATGTTTGTATTAATGGTTACTAAGTGTGTATAACAAAATAAACTAAAAATCTGAAGTTGAGTTTGCGAAAACTTGCTTCAGTTGGGTGCAGCACCCTCATTTTCGCTGATATTCAAATTACAATCAATCAAGGGCTCGTAACTTACGGAGAACTGAACGAAGCAACTCAAAATTTAAACTTGACATGTACGACATATGTGGCTATATTATGTGTGAAAATGGGCGAAATCCGTGATCTGAAAATTTTTCACGACGGACCCCCCCCCTTAAGCTGTGATTGGAATTGTTCTACCGATAACAATTGTCTTTAGCAAAGTTAATAGCTTAAGCAGCGGGGGGCCTTAATAGGTATATCCTTACCTACTTATACCTTTGGAGCAGGTAGAAGCTTATATATTTTGATTGATGATTTCAGTCTGCCATGACGACGGCTTTGTCTCTATCTTTTGACTTTCTCTTCAGTCAGAGTCATTCACAGATATACACACAGAGAGACAGAGAAAGAGACTTTAGACTTCCAGAAGTAGCACTTGTGCGCTTTTCAAATACTCTCTCTTTGCTTAGAGAGTTTCATACGTACGTACGTGTAGCAGGGGCAGCACCTTTAGAAGGGTTTTCCTATCGTGCTTTAAGCACGCTTCTATTGCTGCTTATGCAGACACTTGTCTTAACTCAGTTGTGCTCCCTCTCCCGCTCTCCCTTTTCTGGCTTTTCGGGTTAGCCTTGATTTAGAGGGCTCGTCCCCTTTTCCCAGCCCTGAGGACAGCTGTCAATTAAAAATCCCTGGCTAATATAAGCGAATAATTATTTCGTTGCCAACAGTTCACGTTTTTTTCTGCTGTGCTTCAACTTGGCTCACTTAATATACAGGGATTGAGTTTTGGACGGGCCTTATCATGAAATGTCGAACTGGCTTAGACTGGAGGCATTTTTATTCAAAAATTTCCAATCCGGCTGGCTTATGAAATTACGAATTGCCCGCTTTAGAATGAAGGCCTTCTGCCTTTTGTGGGAATAGTGTTTTGGTGGGAATTTATTATTTTTAGGAGGAAAAATGGAGATCTACTTTAAGCTTTAGTCAGTTCCTTTAAGCTTCTCCTCGTCTGCCAGTTTAACTTGGACTCAGCCATCACTTATCAGGAGGAAGTTCACTGACTTTGATTTTTGAACAGATTTATGCCTTTCCAAAAAGTTTAACTCACATTTTTTATATGTAGCATACATCTAACAGACTGAATTGAATATATATACTGTTTCGTGCTGTTTAATTTCGCTTTTATTTCGGGTTTGGCAATTTTGCCGTTATGAAAATTGATCCAATAGGTTGAAATACGGATATGACTTCACAGAATTTTGTTCTGTAACGTGATTTGGGAGAATGAGGTTGTGGAAGGATGGGGAGGGGCATAGACCGACCTACAAGGCAGTGCAACCATGTTATATTTTAAACAAATTTGCAAATTATGCTAATTTCGATGCAGATATATACTATAAAAACTTTGGAATTTTCGGAAGTTTGGAAGTTGGGATAGACCCCCTAATCGGACACGTGTTAGTGCTTGAGATTGAGTTATTTATATTTCTGTTTTATGCATTTTACGACGACACCGTTTTTAGCCATAGCACAGGTTTTTCTCTTTACTGTTGGCAACATTGGCAGCTGAGACAAGTTAGAAAATCTGGGAATATTCATTTCATTTTCTATGACATGGATTTTCTTCGTTACTGCTAATGAAATAATTCTTTTTCACTACAATCATGGTCGTCCCTAGGTCTGATTCCTTGATGATAGAATATTCCAATTACTGAGCTCATGAACCAAGAGAACAGGTGATGCTAGGTTTTATCATTTCTCCCTTTCTCTTCTCTTATTCTTTCTTTCTAGCTTTTCTTTCGCATTGGCTTCGTTGCGTGGTCACAATTTCAGGTAAAGAACCTCCAGCAGGAAGTTTTGCCAATCACTAACAAAACTTATAACTTTTGTGAATTTCTAGGAAATTTTAAATATAGTTTAGGTTTGCTGTGCTCTTGATTATGTAAAAGTCAGCTAGAGGAAGAACTTTTGTTTTTGTTTGCATAGAATTTTTGTTTTTTATTTGTGAAGTTTTGAAAAGCTACACGGGCAAGCTTCCTGTTCCTAAGTGCAATTACCTTTTTGGTATTCTATTTGACGTATCTGTGTTCGCTACATTTATAAAGGGCGATGCTGGTCTTTTAGGTTCCTTTTATTAAAAAACCTTCGAAATATGTTTATTTCCGTCTTGGCTGGAAGCTATTTGGAGACCAGTTTTTGTGTCACTTAATTCGAGTTCAAGTTCAAATTAACGCATCACTGCGGGCTAAGCTTTTTATCATTATATAAACATTGAGGCTTACAATTTCGAGGACTCGTAGTAGCTAGCTGCTCGTAGAAGGTGCAGAATTTTTATAGACAAGTGTATTGCTGATTGTCTTCTGCATTGTTTGAAAATGTTTTATAGTTTCAGAAGCAGAATGCGAATTTGACAGAGAGTAAATTCATTTTAAAATTGTAAAAAGGTTTATGCACCATAAATTTTCGGCACAAGTGTGTTGGATGTTGCTTTGGCAGTGTGTGAAATAGTTTAGCCAGTAGTTTCTGCTAAAAGTTATCGACCAAGTGTTTTTGCACATTACGCAAGCGGGCCAGCAGATTATAGTGTAAGCAGCCTCTTAGCTTTGTTTCAAAACTCTTTAGGTTTCATAGTAATCTATTTTTCACCAAACAGGATTCTTCTTAATAATCTTTTTAATTCACCGTGAAACACTATAGAGTGGAAAACCCTTGTCGCTTGTAGCAATCCCTAAGTAGCCTCATTTAGTCTAGGGCCTATACTTCATTGGACAAAAGTGTTTAAATAGCGGTAATTGCTGACACAACTAAGCGATAATTAGTTCAACTTAATTGTCTACTGACTTCTGTGCTCATTCTCGCATTACTGTTTTACGGTCGGTTGCGTTCTGAGGGCCTTTTCGCGCGGAAGTTAAAAACTGTTTAACTCTTTTAACCCTCTGCGCGAAAAGGATTGAGTTAATTTTAACTCCTTTATCTCGTTTTAACTCACGAAAAGGCACTGACATTCTTGCTTCTATAATATCTTGGACGTTTTCTTGGCTATGGCATGAAAGCGAATGAATAAGAGGTTTCTGTGCCTCTCGTGGGGGCCCAACAAAATTTAATCCTTAATGACTTTGCTTCCAGCGTTAAGTGGCTGCCTGCTGACTAAAGTTGGACAGTCTTAACAATAGAGAAGGTCAATTTAAGGTCAAATTAAACTCTGCCTAGTTAGGTCCCCACACCAGCACAAATTTTACCGTAATCTATAGATAAAGTTAATGCTACGTAGTGATGAATAATTCTTTCCTTGTATTGACTGTTAGTTTTTAACTAATCAGACTAAAGTGTAATTTTACCGAAACATGGCTTGTCTAGTAACTTGTGTCTAAGTTTTGTTTTTATAACTCTAACTTAAACTAAAAACGTTATTTTTCATAACATTATCTTAGAAAATTTTTTATAAATTATTACTGAAGAAAAATCTTTAATATGTTTAACAGCCATCAATCAAAAACAGAAAAAAGTTTCCAGATTACTTAGACAAGCCGTGTTTTTAAAATTACACCTTTGTTTAATATTTAACAGTCAATAAAAGGAAACTGTCAAGAATTATTTTTCCTTACGTAGTGTGAAGTTTGGTCCTATATGCTCTTGTATTTCTCGAAATAAAGACCGGACTTCGTGTTGAATTTAGGGAAACTAATGCAGGTTCAGGTCTAAGGTGTGTGATGCTAAAACTAATTCAAAACCCTATCTCCTCCAATCCTACAAAGAAAGGGTACAAAAGCAACTTTACTAGAAACTTAGCAGTTAGATTCAAAATACAAAATAAATTCAAACATAAAAACAACTATGTGAATCACAGTTCACAAAGCCTAGCACAGAAACAATCAGAAGTACCTACGTTATAATGGCGGACACCTGGGAGAGAGAACTACCTCCCGTCAAAAACTGTCTTAACTAACTGCCCCCAAGCAGTTTCTCCAATCCTTTTAAATACCAAAAAGAAATTAGAAAGCCAACCATCAAAATGATTGATTGTTCATCTCATCCAAATGTATATCACAACATCTGCTATCCCAAATACTAGTTATTTGCTTGAAATACATCACAAATCTACAGTATAACCACTTCTTTACACGCAGTGCCAACTTCACAACCGTAACTTGAATTATTGTAGAATTTACTGTAGACATACTGTAAGATTACTGTAGAGATACTGTGAAATCTAAAAGGTTACTGTAATTTTAGATCCTTATACTTAGGCTTAACACGTCTGACTGACTGATATTCCACAGTAGCATTAACTTTGCTTTACGGTAAAATTTGTGCTGGTGTGGGGACCTAAATAGGCAGAGTTCAATTTGACCTTGAATTGACCTTCTCTATTGTTAAGAGAGGCCAACTCAACCCAGCAGGGAGCCACTTAAGGTGCTGGTTTCCTTTCGGGTATTTTTGACTCCTACGGCTTCAATCCTTTACGCAAAGGGCTAAAACTTACGAAATAACCTATTCGTGCTCTTTAACATTTTAGGACCAGTCCCGTATTTTTAGGCCAAAAGATAAGAAAGTTTTGGTTTTTGGCCTTAGGCTCTCAGTAGGTAGACAAGACACGGGATTGGTTGGTATGGCTGGAAAGAGGACTCGAAAATGAATATTTTTGCTCTTACAACCTTTGAGCTATCTCCAGTGGTTAAGTCATTATAAGCAAAAAACTGTTTTTAGGGTCAAAAAATGGCCATTTTCGAGGAAATCAGTTTTTTCAAAATTACTGCCACATGCTAAGGACAAAATTGGCTTAGTTATACTCAATCGATACATCGTCCAAATGCACATTTTATGAATGCCTATTAGCCGGACTTTATTGCTTTCAGCTAGAGATTTGGCCGAAAAACCATTTTGACAAAACTGCGATTATTTTGTTTCGAACATTGATTTCTCAAAAACTACTCGACGGATTCCGGAGATTTTCGGCAGAATCGAAATTCGCACTTCTGCGGAGGGACGTTTTTCTTGGTTTGGGCTAAAACTTATCGAGCAGCAAGAAAACTCAATGTGAAGTTGCGAAATTTCGTGTTACTGTGCATTTGGCCGATTTTCTCGACCGTTAAGTCCTGCTGAGCCAAATCCAAAAAAAACGTCCCTCGGCCCATATGTCCTTCCGCCCCCCCCCCGCCCCCCTCCAGTAAAAAAACCCCAGTAGTTAGTGTCGTACCCAGCCAGTTGGTCAACTCATTTTCAGTCCATCCCTAGTTTGTCACCTTTTTATCCTATGCCCAGTTGGTCGACTGTTTTGCAAATTATCCCCACATTTAAATGAAAACTCCTGTGTATTATTTGACGAAAATTGCCTTGCAGAGCCATTAGCAAATGGCCTTAGTAAACTTCTTATAGACTGCTTGAAACCACATAAACTGCAAATATTCTGGTTTCGGTCTGCGTGAAATAAAGGACCATATGATTTTATTTGTTTGAAAGCAGATTTATCATACTTTTGTTTGAAAGTAAAAAAGAGTTTATCAGAGCTAGTTATCATAGCACAGTAAGCGCATTAGTTTTAATTTATGGGCTCTCAAATCGCAAGTTGAAAAGAAACCTTGAAAGTTAAGGGTAAAATAGACAAAATTTCTGTTATTGAAAAATTTCTAAAACTTATTGTAGTGTTGGACGCTTTGAGTGAAAAGACACACTGATTTACTCACAGGAAACATCGCCTTTTATAGCCGCACAAAACAGTAACATTAACAATATGCAAATTAACGTATGCAAATTAGTTCAGCGTCAACAACGTCCTTGTCTGAGCTTCACGTGCTTGGCAGGCCAGACATAACATCCGCCTCTTCCTCAATGAGTGAAGCGTCCAGGATCAATTGAACCCGGCTTGGTACCGATCAGGATGGCGTCGATTTCGAACAGGGCGACCTTCCTGAACATCGGCTGGATTCTCCATAGGATGGATGACTGGAGGCGGTTCCACCTGGTGATCTGGAGGATCCGGATAGTTGATGACGGTATCATCAGATTCCAGACTGTTCAGTGGTTGGTGAACACGAGATCTGACCAATTTCCGTGAATTCCAGGTTTTCCCGTTCTCCAATCTATAGGTGAACGGGCCAACCTTCTGGTGGATGCGAATCGGATCGGACCATTTCGAATGTCCTTTGGCGACTTGAGGAAGGCGATACCTGACGTAGTCGCCAACCTCAAATCGGCTCGCCGACGATGAAGGTTCAGATGGAGCTGAGCGGACTGGATCAGGCATTGATTGGATTGGTGACGTCAACTTTGTGCGCATTTGTCGAGGCGTACCATAGAGCACCTCGAATGGAGTCTTCCCCGTGACAGCGTGAGGGGAGCTTCTGTAGGCAATCAGAATATCACGAAGCGACTTCGACCAACCCGCTGATTCTACGTGAGCGACCTGAAGACCTTCCTTGAGGACGCGATTAAATCGCTCGACCATTCCATTGGCCATTGGGTTGTAGACGGCTGTCCTGTTGTGTTTGACTCCATGGCTGAACAGGTAGTCGGAGAATTCCTTGGAAACAAACTGAGGACCATTATCGGTGACAAGCTCCCGCGGATATCCATGTCGCGAGAAGATGGCTTCCAAGAAATTGATGACCTTGCTGCTGGTTGGGTGGTCGCAGCTAGCAACTTCCGGCCACTTGGATGTGTAATCCTGAAGGACAATGAGAAATGGTTCCCTCGGAGGTGCTGTTGCGTATGGACCAGCGAGATCCAAAGCCAGCTTGAACCATGGATCATTTGGAATAGGAACAGACTGGACTGGAGACTGATGCACCACTGCAGTTTTATCCGAGGCCTGGCAAGGGCCACATCGACTGATGAAGTCTTCAACTGCGCGTTGCATCCCAGGCCACCAGTACTGAGATCGAAGACGCTGCTTGGATCGGATAATTCCTGGGTGTCCCTCGTGAGCAAGGGCCAGGACTCGATCTTGGAGCGACTTCGGAACCACTGCGGATTCTCCACGAAGCAGACATCCATTTCTGAGTGAAAGCTCCCGCCGGACCATGTAGCATGGAGGCAGGCCAGGATTGGCATTTGCTTTCTGAGGCCATCGCTTCTGGAGGCATTCCACGACTTCGGACAGCAATGGATCCGTTGCAGTGGCATCGGCTAGTTCCAGTGCATTCAGCGCTGGATATGAGTGTACCGCGGCGATGAAATGATCTGCAGGGTTGGGAGTCTCGGTCTCGGTCTCGGCTCGGCCGCCCAACGGTGAGTCTCGGTCCCGGTCTCGGTCTCGGTCTCGCTCACCCAAAAGTCTCGGTCTCGGACCGAGACCGGAAATTTTTTGAAAACATCAAATTCAGCGAAATTTTTAAATCAGTGTAACGAAATAGGAGGTCCTCTGATCTGACCAGTCTTCGTCGAATCCGTCTTCCTTGCTGTATAGCGGCAGTCGTGACAAGGCATCAGCGACGGTATTTTGTTGACCTCGTCGGTATTCAACTGTATAGTTGAACTCCGCAAGGCGTAGATACCATCGTGCGATTCTCATGGGCTTATGTCCCTTCGAGCCCATCGATGAGTTGAACAGGCTGACCAAGGCTTGTTGATCAGTCCTAATCGTGAACTTTGTTCCCCAGAGGTAGCGCTTCCAGCGATCAACGGCCCAGACAACCGCCAATACTTCTTTTTCCATCACCGAGTAGCGCCGTTCTGCTGGAGACAAAGTTCTTGAAGCATGTGCCAAGGTGACTTCTTCGCCATTGCTTCGAATCTGTGACAATGTCCCAACGATGCCAACGTCTGAGGCATCAGTTGTCACGATGAGTGGCTGGTTCTTCTGATAGGTACCTCTGGCAGGCGATGAAGTGAGCAGCTTCTTCGCCGTCGTGAATGCTTTCTCCATCTCAGGTGTCCATGTGAGCTTCATCGGCTTGTCTCGTATGGCCTTCCTGAGCGGTTCCACCAGTGTGGCAAACTGCGGTACGTAGCTAGTGTAGTACCCGCACATGCCAAGAAACGTTGCCATCTCCTTCGGAGTCTGAGGGTGTGGCATCCGATCAATTGCTTCCGTGTTGCTGGTCAGCGGACGAATGGAATCTGCGGAAATGATGTGCCCTGAGAAGTTGATCTCACTGGCATGCAACACCATTTTTCTTGGCTCCAGTGTTGCTCCGCGATCATTGAATCATCGCAGACAAGCCAAGATTCTAGCTTCCAACTCTTGATCGGTCTTCCCATGGATCAGCGTGTCATCCATGAGTGGCAGAGTTCCAGGGATCCCGGCAAGAATGATGGAGACAGCTTTCTGGAAAACGCTTCCAGCACAAGTGTATCCCATTGGGAGGCGGCAGTACTGGAACAGACCAAGTGGAGTGAGAAACGCCGTCAGGTGACGCGACTCCTTGGCTAGCTCCACCTGATGATACGCCTGGCGAAAGTCAAATTTCGCGAAGCGAGCTGAATCGCCAATCTCCGTTTCAATGTCTTCTTGCGTCGGAGTTGGAAATCTTTCTGAGATGACCACCTTGTTGAGTTCGCGAAGATCACAGCAAACTCGGACATCTCCGTTCGGCTTTGGTACAACCACCATAGGATGCACCCATTCCGATGATTTAATCTTCTCGAGCCCCCCCCCCCCCCCCCCCCCCCCCCCCCCCCCAAATCTTCCATACAATGGTTTTCTGGCACGGAGAATCGATTCCGGCAGTCAGTTTTACCGTCAGACCCACCCATCTTGCTGGGCTGGTTTCACTTTGCCGTCGGGAGGGTCAAGTCGGAAACCGCTTCCTGGAGGTCCATAGTAGGCCTTACCTGGCCTCTCAAAACTTTGTCTATAGGGGTTTTCTGGTGCGCCCAGCTCATTCCCGGTGTCCTTTTTGCCGATGGACTCATCCATCTTGCTGTGCTGGTTCCACTTTGCCGTCTGGAGGGTCATGTCGGAAACCGCTTCCTGGAGGTCCATAGTAGGCTCTACCTGGCCTCTCAAAACTTTGTCTATAGGGGTTTTCTGGTGTGCCCAGCTCATTCCCGGTATCCGTTTTGCCGTCCGGCGTACCTATTTTGCTGGGCTGGTTCCACTTTGCCGTTTGAAGGGTCAGTCGGGTGGGGGGTCAAGTGGTCGAAAATAAATTTTTTCAAAAGTGGTCAAATTTGGTACCAAATGAAAGCCCAAAGCGAGCTGAGCAACTTTTGTCATAGAACTGCATGCTCAAAGTGGCTGTAGAGTGCTGTGGTGGGGTGGGGTGGGGACTTAGGCGATTTTGGGTCAAAAATTAAAATTTTCAAAAGTGGTCAAATTTGGTACCAAATGAAAGCCCGCATCGAACTGAGCAACTTTTGTCATAGAACTGCGTACCTAAAGTGGCTGTAGAGTGCTGTGGTAGGGTGGGGGTGGGGACTTAGGTGATTTTGGGTCAAAAATGAAAGTTTTCAAAAGTGGTCAAATTTGGTACCAAATGAAAGCCCTAAGCGAGCTGAGCAACTTTTGTCATAGAACTGCATGCTCAAAGTGGCTGTAGAGTGCTGTGGTGGGGTGGGGTGGGGACTTAGGCAATTTTCGGTCAAAAATTAAAGTTTCCAAAGGTGGTCAAATTTGGTACCAAATGAAAGCCCAAAGCGAGCTGAGCAACTTTTGTCATAGAACTGCATGCTCAAAGTGGCTGTAGAGTGCTGTGGTGGGGTGGGGTGGGGACTTAGGCGATTTTGGGTCAAAAATTAAAATTTTCAAAAGTGGTCAAATTTGGTACCAAATGAAAGCCCGCATCGAACTGAGCAACTGTTGTCATAGAACTGCGTACCTAAAGTGGCTGTAGAGTGCTGTGGTAGGGTGGGGGTGGGGACTTAGGTGATTTTGGGTCAAAAATGAAAGTTTTCAAAAGTGGTCAAATTTGGTACCAAATGAAAGCCCTAAGCGAGCTGAGCAACTTTTGTCATAGAACTGCATGCTCAAAGTGGCTGTAGAGTGCTGTGGTGGGGTGGGGTGGGGACTTAGGCAATTTTCGGTCAAAAATTAAAGTTTCCAAAGGTGGTCAAATTTGGTACCAAATGAAAGCCCAAAGCGAGCTGAGCAACTTTTGTCATAGAACTGCATGCTCAAAGTGGCTGTAGAGTGCTGTGGTGGGGTGGGGTGGGGACTTAGGCGATTTTGGGTCAAAAATTAAAATTTTCAAAAGTGGTCAAATTTGGTACCAAATGAAAGCCCGCATCGAACTGAGCAACTGTTGTCATAGAACTGCGTACCTAAAGTGGCTGTAGAGTGCTGTGGTAGGGTGGGGGTGGGGACTTAGGTGATTTTGGGTCAAAAATGAAAGTTTTCAAAAGTGGTCAAATTTGGTACCAAATGAAAGCCCTAAGCGAGCTGAGCAACTTTTGTCATAGAACTGCATGCTCAAAGTGGCTGTAGAGTGCTGTGGTGGGGTGGGGTGGGGACTTAGGCAATTTTCGGTCAAAAATTAAAGTTTCCAAAGGTGGTCAAATTTGGTATCAAATGAAAGCCCTAAGTGAGCTGAGCAACTTTTGACATGGAACCATCCACCAATATTTGCTGTGCCAAATAACGTCACGTGCCCATGAAACTTTTGTCTTTACTTCTTCAACCGGAATTTAAAGGATATATATACCTATTTATATTTATTATATATTTAAAGGATATTTAAAGGATATATATATACGATACAGCCAACACACACATATTATCCTCTTTTGTGCGGAGCATTTTTGTTACTTGTATATATATACCTCGTTTCAGCAAAAGTGAAGACAAAAAAGTTTTCGATTTCCCTTGGTTCCTCCTTAGAAATTGAAAAAACCTAATTTCCCGAAATCGAAAAGTTTTGCAATATCTATATATATATATATATTTGAACTCAGCGTGGTCGAAAACACACCCACCCACCCATACCAAATTTTAGCTCATTTATATAAGTTTTTCAAGTTTTAAGGATTTTGAGTGGTGGGGGAGCGTAGTCGAGATAAGACCCTCGGGCTGTGAATCCGGAGATAAGCCTGGCATTTTTTTGGGCTTTTAAAGTGGCGGGGGGGCTTCCCCCCAGGGAGGGGGAAGTGGGGGGGCGAGCCAAGGGTAAAAATATACCGAAATTTTAGCGAAAAATTAGGGTAAAGGTAAGTTTAAAGGTAGTTTAAGTTAAAAACGCAAAAAATCGCTGTTTTAAGTTTAAAATGAGCTTATAAGTCCATAAAGTAGCTAAAAATTGCCAGTAAGCATCGGCACCCTATTGCCTTCTGTAGGTTGGAGTTCTCTCCAGGGGTTACTTTACCTTTTACTTACCTTTACCTGTGGGAGTCAAAAGTGAAAGTTTTGATTCCTGGTAATGTTTGGCTTCGAATGAAAGGCCTTGGTGAGGCGAATAACTTTTGTCATTATATATACCACACACAAAAAGTGGTCCCATCGTCTTTTGGGTGGGTGCCCCACCCCCAGTGGGTCCGGTATCTGGTTTGACCATGACAACAAAATGTTTTATATGCTCGACAGCGTATATATATAAACCTACGTTGGGACTTTTTGGTGGGGTAGGGTAAGGGGACCCGCCACTCGACCCCTTCTGCCCCTCTCGACAACTTTCCCCCACTCCCACTTTTTGGGCTTCCTCCCACTCACTATAAACGTGTCCAGAATATAGCAAATTTTCATGATTTATGGTAAAATTTTTTTAAAACTTTTTCCGATTTTTTTGGTCTGAAGATCGTCTGTTTTGGTACTAAAACTTGATTTTTGAGCACTTTTAAGTTTAGTATGTTAAAATAAGTTCGGTTCGGTTATAAGCAGAGTACGTATGTAAAAAATAGGCTATAACTGTGTTTTTAGCATTTTTAGCCCATTTTATCCCCCCACTTTTCGTCTTTCACCTACTCCTCCACTTTTTTGGCCTAGGATTTGGTGACGGGGTTAAAATTGTTTATATAACAGGCGGAGCCCCACAGAAGTCCAAGAAAGTTTTTGTTTTTGCAATTAAATTGGTCTTGGGATCTTCAATTTTTTTCATATTGAAGGGCATACTACAATGTTTAGGCGAAAGTGGCAATTTTCTCCGAAAAATCGGATGCATTTCAAGCTTTTTCTTCATAAATGCAATAAATGTGCCGTTAAAAAACAGAAAATTCGCGCCGAAGGCACTAAATATTTTGGGTTTTGCTCTTTTTCCTATTTTCCTCCTACATTTTTCCTACCTTCGAATTCGAATCACGACGGCGGGGCCCGCCCCTGGATTTGCCCTATATATAGATATTATTTATATATAAAGTGGCTTGTGCCCATATTTTTATAAAACGCCAGACCACAATCTTGTCGGCGTATGTTATGTTGATATTCACTTTTAATCAGCCTTAATTGTTCATAGAGGGCGCCCTAGGTTCAGCCTACTCAGTCTTAGCCTATCAAATGTGATTACCAAATGCACAGCCTTTGCTGAATGGAGAAATTGTTAAGTACTATTTCTCGCTAAGTCCAGCCCAGTTCTTTGTAGCACTCTTTGCGTCTGTCATGACTTGTCTTGTTTTATAGGTTCGGTTTAACTTAATGTAGAAATTTTTCTGGCATGTTTGGTTGTGGCGGTGGTACCCCGACGATTTTAGGGGTTTTCTCTGGTCCCCTGATTTTGCTATGGATATTGGTCCTGATTTTGCCGATTGCAGCTGTGGATGAACTTGTCAGTGCCAGATGTCAGTCCAAATGTCTGTACGATTTTGAGACTCAAGCTATGGTAAGATTTTGAGGCTTAATTTTCGACTTTATTTGAAACTAGAAGGATCAGAATTAGAATAATCAGGCTGGTTTTGTTTAAGCCAATTTTTTGATTCATATTATGTAAATGATATGAAATTTAATAAAATAAAGGATCTTTTGCGCTTTCCCCCCCCCCAGCCCTAACTTTTGATTTTTTTGACCAATAACTTTGAAATTTGGTGTGGGTGCATACTGGAGGCTGGTGAATTCAAAAATTAAAAAATTTTAAAATTTTTAAAATTTTTTAAAAATTTTAATTTTTTTTTGGTAAGGGGGGACCAAGGGGAACCAAAAAATTTTTTGAAAAAAATTTTGCTGAAAACATGCATACAGGGGTTTTCTGGGGCGCTGAGCACGAATCTGAAATCCGTTTTTCGATTCAGCTTTTCGTTAGCCCAGTATAAGCTTACATGTTAAGCTTACAACTTTGGCTTATACTGAGCTAACGAAAAGCTGAATCGAAAAACGGATTTCAGATTCGTGCTCAGCGCCCCAAAAAACCCCTGTATGCATGTTTTCAGCAAAATTTTTTTCAAAAAATTTTTTGGTTCCCCTTGGTCCCCCCTTACCAAACCCCCTTACCAAACAAAAATTTAAAATTTTTCAAAAATTTTTAAAATTTTAAAATTTTTTAATTTTTGAATTCACCAGCCGCCAGTATGCACCCACACCAAATTTCAAAGTTATTCGTCAAAAAAATCAAAAGTTAGGGCTGGGGGGGGAAAGCGCAAAAGATCCAAAATAAATATATACGTATATAGTTTTTTGCAAATATTCCGTTGCGACAAAGAATTTATATATGTTTCAAACTCTTTGCATGTTTTTATGATTTTAACATTTTTGTCCTGTTCATTGTCAACTTATTGTAACACTTTTATGACTCGGAATAAACACTGGAATTTTTAATGTTTTGAAAGTGGAGGGGGCTTCCGAAGGTGGGGGAGAGAGTCCACGGTAAAATTTATATACCTAAATTCTCAGCGGAAAACGAGCATTTTTAAGGTGAAAACGCAAAACATTGCTGTTTCTAGACTTACGTATATACGTATAAGATTAGGGATGCACCGGGGCCTGGCCCCGGCTCCGGCCCCGGCCCCGGCAGTCAGGCCTCGGCCCCGGTGGTCAGGTCCCGGTTTCAACCGGGGCCTGAATTCAGCTAACTTAGTAGAAGTTTTAACTTGTCTTTTTACTAGAATTTTGCAACTTTTGACGGCAAAAATGAATAAAAACAAGAAGATAGTTACTTGGCTCATCGAAAACTACATTAATATAGTGGGGCCAGTATAAACTGCAGACGCAGACGCAGACGCAGACCAGCAGACTTAGCAGACTTATGCAGACGCAGACTCGGGTATAAAACGCAGACCTGAAAACAGACTCGGGTATAAAATGCAGACTTTTAAGCAGACTTGCAGACTGGGGTATAAAAAGCAGACCCGCGTATGAAATGCAGATTTTCTTGCAAACTTGCAGACTGGGGTATAAAAAGCAGACCCGGGTATAAAATGCAGACTTTCTTGCAGACTTGCAGACTGGGGTATAAAAAGCAGACCCGGGTATAAAATGCAGACTTTCTTGCAGACTTGCAGACTGGGGTATAAAAAGCAGACCCGGGTATAAAATGCAGACTTTTGAGCAGACTTGCAGACTGAGGTATAAAAAGCAGACTTTGGTATAAAATGCAGATTTTTGAGCAGATTTGCAGGCCCGGTATCTACCGAGGCCCAACTCCATTGATCAGGATATCCAAAACAGTCGACCCACCCCAAAACCGACCCTCAGACAACTCGGGACCAAAATTGAAATTTTTTGCTTATTCCTCACTACGGACTTCTGCTTAGCTAACCTATATTATGGCATATAGCATGTCCACACTCTGCACTATCTAACCATGCATTGGATACTTTGCCATGACCTCTTGGCTGGCCCACGGCGGGAGATTACTTCGCGAACTTTTCGCAAAAAAACATCACCCACAACTTTTTATAAAAGGTGCGATGTGGGGATCTTTCAGGATAACCCCCCAGTCCCAGATTCGCAAAACTTGACCGAATGAGCTGAAATTTGGTATGGGTATATTTTCGACCACGCTGAGTTAAAATATCGATCAAATTTTTCGATTTCGCGAAATTCGATTTTTTCGATTCGTAAGGGGACCAAGGGGAACCGAAAATTTTTTTGTCTTCGATTTTTCTGAACAGTTGTGATTCTGGGGTTTTCGGGGTCGCAGAACACGAATGTGAAATCCGTTTTTCGATTCAGCTTTTCGTTAGCTCAATATAAGCTTACATCTTAAGCTTAAAACTTTAGGATATACTTTTATACATAGTAACACTAGGGTCATGCTCTATTTACGCATGAAAAAAATTTTCCTATCCGATTTTTTTGGTGAATTCGTTAACAAAAGGTTACAAAATTTTTTTACTCTCGCTACACAAGGGCTATCGGCTTGAGACTTGCACCGTATGGAGAGGATCATTACCAGTTGATTATATACATACCAAAATTATTTTGATCGGACTTCATTTGCGAAAATGGCAGCAAAAATTTAATTTTTGAGTTTTTTATTAACCTTGCCATATGTACATTGTCAGCAAAGTA
Organism: Trissonchulus latispiculum; assembly: GCA_030248195.1. NCBI lineage: Eukaryota > Metazoa > Nematoda > Enoplea > Enoplida > Ironidae > Trissonchulus > Trissonchulus latispiculum. The sequence continues at coordinate 71,143 of JASAND010018392.1, forward strand.
GACATTTAATGCAACAAAATTAAATTAAATTTTAATTATATATACCGGCGTCTGGTTATTATCGACCATACTGCATATTTTACACCAAAATCTGCAAAACCTATATATACGTAATACATTTTATACCGGAGCCTGCTTTAATTGCTGACTGGCCTACGTTTTATAGCCTAACCTGATTTTATGTATATCAGGATCAGTAAGTCTGCTCAAAAGTCTGCATTTTATACCCAAGTCTGCATTTTATACCCCGGTCTGCAAGTCTGCTCTAAAGTCTGCATTTTATACCCCGGTCTGCTTCTTATACCCTAGTCTGCAAGTCTGCTCAAAAGTCTGCATTTTATACCCGGGTCTGCAAGTCTGCTCAAAAGTCTGCATTTTATACCCCGGTCTGCTTTTTATACCCTAGTCTGCAAGTCTGCATTTTATACTTTTAGTACGGTCTGCGTCTGCTTTTTATACCCGAGTCTGCGTCTGCATCAAAGTCTGCGTTTTATACCCCAGTCTGCTGGTCTGCGTCTACGTCTGCGTCTGCATTTTATACTTTCCCATATAGTGTTGTTCCACATTTTCATGACCTGTTGAAATATTTAAACAATTTAGACCTACTTTCTATGCCTTTAAGGCCCTAATACCGGGGCCGCGATTTGGCTCCCGGTCGATATATTGGCCCAAATTTGCGCTCCTTCTCTAACTGTAAGATGAACTTATATATAAGTAAATAGATTAGCCAAAAATTGAGAAATTTTTTGAAAATTTGATCTCCAACAACGTAATTTTCTGACTTGCACTTTTGGGCCGACCTAGCAAAAAGTGGATAGGGGCTTGCCAAGAAAAGTGGGGGAACTCCGAAATGTGGCAGGGGA
>JASAND010018394.1:0-10992 GCA_030248195.1 Trissonchulus latispiculum
CCGGTAGTAATTGTGAAAAAGAAGGACGGGACGGATAGATTTTGCGTCGATTTTCGTCAAGTTAATGCCGTAACCAGAAAAGATACCTACCCGATCCCTCGTATTGATGAGAGCCTTGACGCATTAACTGGTGCGAAATATTTCTCCACATTGGATTTGACTAGCGGTTACTGGCAGATTGCTATGGCGGAGGAAGACCAAGAAAAAACTGCGTTTTTGACAAGAGAAGGGCTTTTTGAATTCAAGGTGATGCCATTCGGCCTCACGAACGCACCAGCCACTTTCCAGCGTCTTATGAATAATGTACTTAGAGGATTCCTTAGAAAGTTCTGCTTAGTGTATATCGACGATATCATTGTATTCTCAGCCACACTGGAAGACCATCTTGGGCATCTGCAGCTGGTGTTGGATAGGTTGAGGGGGGCTAACCTAAACCTGAAAGGTAAGAAGTTCACGTTTTGCACTAATCAGGTCGAATTCCTAGGACATATAGTAAGTTGTGAAGGCGTACGTCCTAACCCTAGTAAGGTAACTGCTGTTAAGGGGATGTCTCCTCCTACAACAGTGTCTGAACTGAAGCAATTTTTAGGACTCATTTCATATTACAGGAAATTCGTACCCAATTTAGCAACTCTAGCGAGTCCTCTAACAAAGCTGTTACGCAAAAACGTCCCGTATATATGGGATGAGCGCTGTCAAAATTCGTTTAAGGAACTGACAAGCTCCTTAACATCGGAATCCACTTTAGCGCTACCGAATTTTACTCAGCCATTTATTCTACAGACAGATGCTAGTGGTGTAGGAATAGGAGCGGTTCTATCCCAACTTCAGGATGGTGTGGAAAGGCCGATATCCTTCATCAGTCGTACCTTGTCGCCAGCAGAAGAAAGATATGCTGTGATCGAACAAGAGGCTTTAGCCTTGGTATGGGCGATACGGCAATTCCGCCCTTATTTGCATGGGAATGAGTTTACAGCTTACACCGATCATAACCCTCTCTGTTGGTTAAGATCCCTAAAGACGTTGTCTAATCGCTTGGTTCGATGGTCTTTATTTTTGCAGCAGTACGATAGACATATGACTATTAAATACAAGCCAGGCAGTAAAAACACGAATGCTGACGCTTTATCCAGATTGCCAGATCACGAGGCCTCTGTTACCTTAATTTCAACGGAGGAAGTTGAGGAGTATCAAACATTACAAGGCAGTGACAAATTGTGTGCCTCCATTTTGAAAGCTTTAAAGGGAGAAAGCATTTGCCTGCCTTGTGGTGTGTTCTCGAAAGACTTCTTCCTGAGAAATGGTATACTGTTTCGTCACACACGCCGTGGTGGAGGACGATTGGTTGTCCCAGAAAGTTTGCAACACGATGTGCTTAGAAAGGCACATGACGCTCCCGTGTCTGGGCACCTTGGTGCTTCTAAGACCTTATCCCGGCTTCTGCCTCGCGTCTACTGGCCGAATTTGAAACGAGACATTTATTCCTGGTGCAGGACCTGCGATAGGTGCCAAGAAATGAAACCAGGGCAACTTCGAAAGGCACCATTGGGGTACGTTCCTGCTAATAGTCCTTTCGAAAGACTAGCAGTTGATTTTGTAGGGCCCCTTCGCAGAACAAAGCGAGGTAACCGGTACTTGTTGGTTTTCATAGACTACTTCACTAAGTGGGTAGAGGTGTTTCCTACAAAATCCATGAACGCGTCTGTTGTCGCAAAAATTTTAGTTGAGGAAATAGTTAGCCGTCATGGCTGCCCGGGGATTCTTCAGTCTGATCAAGGCCGTAGCTTTGCTTCTAACGTAGTACGTCAAACTAATCGAATTCTTGACTGTAGAAAGGTAGAAACAACACCGTATCACCCGCGAGCAAATGGTTTGGTGGAGCGTGCCATCCGTACTATTAAGACATCTCTATTTACGTATGCAAATCAGAGAGGCACAGATTGGGATACTTTTGTACCTTACGTGTGCTTGGCTTTGAGGACTTGTGTTCAATCAGCTACAGGCTTTCCACCTTTTGAGTTATTATACGGAAGACAGCCGAGACTTCCCCTAGATTATAGTTTTCAAACTGTCGGGAGTAAATCCAGAAATCCCAGAGATTATAGACAGCATCTAGAAGTCGGATTAAACGACATTTACTTAGTAGCTCGTCAGAACCTTTCAAAGGCAAGGGATGTCCAAGCCGCTCACTATAACAAAAACGCAAAGTTAACAGTGTACGACATTGGCCAACGTGTGCTCTTGAGACCGTTGCCAAACAAAACGGCGAGATGGTTTCCACGGAAATGGAGAAAAGGTTTTCAAGTAACTGAAAGAATATCACCCACTGTCTACTTAGTGCGGAATGTTAGCAACGGTCGGGTTCACCAAGTACACGCAGATGACATCCGTTCATATATGTCCAGTCAATGGCAAGAGTGATGGGTATCCATGACAGTTTCGCTGAGACGTACAGGTTTCATCACGGGCGACTACCTACTGCATTGATACCCTCACCTGTTCAGCTACTAAATTGTTGCAGTTGCCTTTGAACATTCAGGTGTGGGTCGCTGAGGCGTCCTGGCTTCATTTGCATGCGATACCATCCTGAGTGTTCACAAGGCCATTGCTCCCTCTTAAGCCAACGATTTCAGTAAGAGGCGTCCCTCCTGAATCCAATAGCTTTAGTTACTGTATTTTCGCTATTTAACACATTTACCTAGCGTATGTAATCAAATATGATCCTTTGTATATGTCATTATATTCTGCTATATTACCTCTGTTAGTCACGTTTCATGAAACCTTTGTTTACGGGATAACGTTCAAAATTTACATATGGCATACAAGCATTAAAGCTGCTAGTTACACTGCTGCCGATGTCTATCTTACAATGTCAACGTACTTTTCAGTGTAGCATACCTTGCGGTGTAGCCTGTTTTGTTATAGGGAGAGGGAAATGTAAAATGCACGACTCTTAGAAAAAACTAAAGTTTATCTCAGAATTAATTAGTATCTGTTCTACGACGTGTTTTGATCTGATACTCTGTTTTGTTATGTGCTAGTTGGTACGATTGCATTGTGGCTAGCTAAATAAACGTTTGGAATTAGCGCGCTAGTCAAGTTTCTGTGGACTCCCGGCACTGAGTAACACATCACAATACTTCCAAACAAAAGAAAAAGAAATTACAGACGAAGCTATGTAAACAAACAAACGTGAGTTGCGACAACGATTTGATCGGATGAAGTTCCCATTCTTGCACATGTTGAATAAAAATTGAGAATTTTCAACTGCTGTAGCTTATTTAAACAAATAATCTAAAATTTCAATTTTATGGACCACGGCCCTGTCCACTGGTATCATTTGTTTTTATCATTCTGTGAACGCCAAATCAGTTCTCACTAATGCTGACAAAGCTCTCCTTACCCTATTATTATCGGCTAGCCTGACCAGCCACTGCAAGTGCTGAAGGATTGAGAGAACGGTAACAGTAAACAATTGTGCAAAGAAGGAAGTGTAGCAGTCCCGAGGACTAGAAACGAACGAACGAACGAACGAACGAACTAGAAGCTAATCTTAATTCAGTAAAAACTGTGACTCAGAGGCTTAAAATTAGGCTTATACTGAGCAAACGAGAAGCAGAATTGAAAAACAGATTTTAGATTTGTGTTCTGCCTGAAAAACAAAACAAACCAACAACAAAACAGTTGGTCAAGTTTTAAACTTTTAACCACTCTGGGGTATTCAGGGAAAGCATTAAACCATTATTACAATTATATTGTTGTTTAGACAACCAAAAATATTGATTCGAGTTTTTTTATTTTTTTATTATTTACTTTTTAAAGTTAGGTTTAGTTCTTAAAATACTTTGCAAACATTTACCCGTTAAATAAACATTTTTACATGGTATTAATTCGAAGTCCAGGGCACCACAGTTTAGAAACTATGCCATAACACACAGATATTGTTCAACTTCATTAGCTGTTGTCCCTTTCGGCGTCAACATAAATGCACTTGTTTTGTATTAACTAAATGCATTTACACCATCAGCTTGAAATAATATCAAACCTGCAGGAGATTCCAATTAAACCTTAAAATTTGCTAAAATATTTTCCTGAATTATGAAATGTGTGAGCGAGCGAAAGAACAAAATCGGGGATAGACGACAAATGACAAAGTCTAACCAAAATTTAGAAAAATAAGGAAGTTTCAGCCACCAAACAAGTTTGCCTCACCTGGAATAGACACTGAATGCGGCGTTTGGAAGTAGCGATGGGGATACTGTCTTATAGCTGGATACAGTAATAGTTTCTTCCCTCAGGTAAGTGTTCAGCACACCAACAGAAGAGTACAATCCCATAAAGCTGCACATGGTAACAAGTATAAGCCATACAAAAGAATGATGCCTCTCTTTCGATGAAAAGATTTCCCTTATTCCATGAATATTGCTTTTCTCAAAAAGCGTTTCACCCATTGCACTTTAAATCGAAAATTGCCATGTAAACGTTGTGAGAGCAGCATCCACCGTTCTGAAATCCTAAGAATCATCGATTAACCGAAGCTAGAAATCGCCCATATAGCTATTCAGCTCCCAGCCGGGGGCACCCTGCCCATGTATGAGTCTGTTAAACTATCTGAGGTATGTTAATTGAATTCTAAATTCATTTTGTTTTTATGCAAAGCGTAGTAAAAGTAGCAGAGATCGTCTCCAAATGTATTAAATTTGTGCAGAATTGCTAAATTTAAAAAACATTTCTACGCGTAGATAATGATGTAGATCCGTGCAGAATTGCGTTATTTTGAATCTGCTGACAATGCTACAATGATGCTGTATATCACAGCTGTACAGTCGTACAGGTCACTTGTCAGTCGCTGTCTGCATTAAAGTTGCCTTTTTGTGTTAATGTGTTACTTATTTTGTAGCGTTGTATATATCCTGCAATTGCCTTCCTGATAGCAGAACAAGCTTGCACGGTGACTTAGTTCTGCACAAGTTTTATGATTACGAACAAAATAGCCCAATGATCCCGAACAAAATATGACAATGCATCACTTTTTGCTACACTGCCTGCAAACAAGATTTCTCAGACTGTTTCCTATTGCATTTTATTTTATTTTATTTTAGATTATTTTTAAATCTAAGAACTAGTGTTGTGCTTTGGCGTAGCGACCAATGGCCGTTGGCCGAGAAAATCTTAGCCAGTAGGCTTGGTCAGCAGCTGGTCGTTGGCTGGCGCATCGTTTATCAAGGCAACTCAAATTGATGTTGTGCGTCAGTTGCGTCAGGGGCGTAGCCAGGGGGGGGGTATGGGGGAACTCCCACCTGAAATTGTGTTCCCCCCCAGGAATTTTTTCCTGCGATGTATTAAACGCCCATTTTTCAAAAAAATTTCCCGCCTTCGGCGCGAACTCACTGTATTATTTCATTATAATATATACGTGTTTCGCACTTAAAAATGAGTACCAATTACCCTATTTGGTGTACTTTGACCACCTTCTGCATCATTCGGATACATGAACACGCACTGCGCCTTAAATATTGTTGCAATTTCAACGAATGCTCCGCAAACATTCCACGAAGGTCACGAAATAGAAAAATTTCTCAGCTTTGGGGGGCCCCGCCCCCCCAGACCCTCCAGAAACATTTTGCATCCCCCCCCCCGAAATTTTTTCTGGCTACACTTGTGGTCAACTGTGTAGTAAAGTGTAAATATTCTGCATAATATTGTGCACACGTTACATCATTTTCAGTTTATCTACATAAGAGATGCTGACACTTAGCTCCAACTTCTAATAGTTAGCGTAATTTTTCAATAAAATTTGGTAACTGCATGGACATTTTAATTATGCTAATAACTTCGTGTTTAGATTTGTCTAGGGTCAGCATCTAATCAATTTATTGTAATCCTTCAGCAGTTAATATAAAATTATCAACGTTTGGTAAAAACTATTCTGAATAAAATTTATAAGCTGACTCATTATTAAGCACGGTAGACACATGAAACGAGTAAGTTTAGCTAGGCAAGGTTTGGCAATGTGTAGCGCGGATAATAATATAAGCTATTTACTAACATCGTTACCACACCCGTACGCAGCGGATGCGGAGGCAGTAGCACAGATAGATACCGCACCGACCACAGGAGACAGTCGGAACAACCTCGCCAGACAAATAAACACAGGAATTACATGTCCTATGGGAGGTGAATGACAATTCCCTGATTTACCAAAATTATGCCATCGTTTGGGTGAGTTTTGTAGATGACAATAATATACGTAGCTGCACTTTACCCCAAACATTTTGGCCAAGAATTTACAGTTGTATAATTGGTGTTTCTAGGGAAGAATCTTGTCAGAAGTTCATAAATATATCACTAAAAATACTATCTTCGTTAACTCTTAATTTTGCAGTTGCAATTCAACTTTGTTGTCTTAAGTAATTTATGATCCCATGCAATACCTAGCTGAAAAGGGTGGAATTTTGTCACCTAAAATTGAGAAAGATGATACTAAAAATAACATTTTCGTTGACCCTGGGTTCTATAAGTGAATAAAAACCCATATAAACAAACAATAAAATAAGCCTTGTAGGAATCTGGTGGGTCCCCCAAAATTAGAAGAGAAAATAAATCGTTTAATTGATTTCCCGCTGAGATGTTGGTCTGTATTAACGAGAAGTGGAAGGGTCAGACGTAAAGGTCAACAGTTTGCGATATCCATCAGATTCTCTAAATGCAAAGTTAGTGTAAGAAATTAGAAAACTGCGGAAAAAAATTACGCAATTAAAGTGGATTGAAAGCACAAATATAATAAATGATGGGTAATTGAAATTAATTTGAATAATCAAGTTCTTAGTTGATTGCAACAGAATTCGAACCTGGTTGGACCGATTAAAAATTGTTCAGAAAACTGTTTTTTAATTTAAATTAATTGCTACAAAAGGCTAAAAACTTAAACCTAAAATTAAACTAAGCAATTTACACAATTTTGTTTAATAAACAGAGTTAAATATTAAATACATTATTGTGAAACTAAAACTTTTTTAACTTTAACATTATTATACCTATAGTATAAAACGTTAGAACATTGCTCTAACTTTTAAGTTAGTGTTGTTTCAAAATTTTGTACTAAGTTTGCAGTTAGAGAATTCGATGGGGCCCCCAAACTATTGCCATTCACGTTTGACCTTTCCGCTTCTCATTAATGTAGACCAACGTCGGATCTCTTTAATTTTATTTCCCCCCAACAAAAGTTGGTCAACTTTAAAGGATTATTGCAAGAGATCAACAGAACTTTAGAGCATGATTTATACATCGTTGGAATGTTCGAGATGTGCTCTATTTAATGGTGTAAAGCAGTTTGCTGTAGCTTGCTGCTATAAGAAGTTAAGGTTAACAAACTATCAAAGTTACTGCTTTTTGCAATTGTTCGTAGTCTTTTAAGCTTAACTTTTATAGCAGCAACCTACAGCAAACTGCTTTACACCATTAAATAGAGCACATCTCCAGCATCCTAACGATGCATAAATCATGCTCTAAAGTTTTGTTGACCTCTTGGGATAATCCTTTGAAGTTGACCAACTTTTGTTGGGGGGATAAGGTTAAAGAAATGGCTGTGTGTCGTTTCTCCCACATTTTATTGTTTGAATTTGGGAGAGCTATTAATCACCTGCCACCAGACCATTGTGGGTCACACAGACTTATTTCAATTACGTCCCCACAGAATTCCAAATGCTAACAACCAATTAAGAAATCCTTAGCTTTGTCAACAGTACAACAGTTTGCTGTAATGTTGTAATTTAATCTCCGTTACACCTATGCCTGCCCTACCCCCCCCCGAACCTCCCCAGCACTTTTTGAGGCCAAAAAGTTAGTTAAATTTTGCTAAAAAATGGTCATTTTTTGAAAAATTTTTCTCAAATTTTGGCTCAAAATTGGCTTAAAACGGTGTAAAAATGCCTAAAACGATAAAAACAAGCCTTGTTTTGACAAATGAGCGTTAAAGTACAAAAAATTTTGCGTCTTTAGGCCATTTTTTGAATTTTCTGAGGTCCGAATTTGGGGGTGGGATGGGGTTCCGAGGGAGGTTTGGGGGACCACCCAAATTTCGATTTTATGCCATTTTTGACCACTTTTGGGCCAAAAATCTGGGGGGGTAGCAAAAATCTGACTGTCGGGGGGAATTAGGTGTAAGGTGTGGGGGGGTCGCCCCCCCAAGCCTTTTTTCAACCCTCCCCCAAAACTTTTTGGGGGGGGAGTAGTCGCGCCGAAGCCGCGAAAAATGGCCAAAAATTGGGTATTTTTAGGGTAAATTTTCAAAAAATTTTCAAAAATGTCGAAATTTTTGGCTTGAACTGTTTATTATTATGAGAAATACACGTTTTTAACTGTATTATGGATCTTATGACTCAATATTGACCTTATTTTGGACTTGGAAACATGTTGGCAATCAAGTTTTTAAGTTTAAAACCACTGTCTAATGATAAAATTACTTTATGGTTAGATGTTTTTCATCATTAGAAACGGCTGAAAATGCGATTTTTGGCATAAAAAATGAAAAACTTTTTTTCCTGGGTGGCGTGGGGGCGGTCACCAGAGGGTCCCCTCCCCCCAGAAAATGTTGGGGGGGGGGGAGCCTCCCCCACCCCAAATCTCCGTTACACCTATGGGGGGGTCGCGAAAATTTGTCATTTGGGGGGGTCCCAACCCCCACCCATAGTTTCCCTGGAACTTAGGGTCTCGGGCATAGTTTCCCTGGAAATTTTGGTTGGGGGGGGCAAACTTCTAAAATTTGGCGGTCGACCCCCGAAATGTGATGGGGAGTACCCCCCCCCCCCCAGGCGCGTAGCCAGGGAGGGGGGGGGAATGGGGGGGGAATCCCCCCCGAAATTGTGTTGCCCCCCAGGAATTTTTTCCTGCCACGTGTATAAACGCATATTTTTAAAAAAATTTTCGCGCCTTCGGCGCGAAATATGTGTATTATGCCATTATAATACGTGTTTCGCACTAAAAAATGAGTACCAATTACCCTATTTGGTCTACTTTGACCACCTTCTGCATTATTTATATAGGTGCATGAACAAGCACTGCGCCTTACATATATATTATTGTAATTTCAACGAATGCTCTGTAAAAATTCCACGAAGGTCACGAAATAGAAAAATTTCTCAGCTTCTGGGGGGCTCCGCCCCCCAAACCCCCCGGAAAACTTTTGCATTCCCCCCCCCGAAATTTTTTTCTGGCTACGCTAGTACCCCCCCCAAATTCGGACCTCAGAAAATTCACAAAATGGCCTAAAAACGCAAAATTTTCTGCATATATTTTGACGCTTTTTTTGTCAAATGACCATTTTTTAGCAAAATTTAGCTAACTTTTTGGCCCCAAAAGGTTTCGGGGGGAAACCAAAAGTGGGGGAGGGATAGTCAAAAAATCTGGGGGGGTAAAGTTGGTCGAAAATTTTGGGGGGATACCCCCCCCTGGGAAACTATGGTCTGGGGGGGGTAAATCTTGGGATTTTGGTGGTCGACCCCCGAAATGTGGTGTATACCCCCCAGATTTTGGACCCCAGAAATTTCGAAAAATGGCCAAAAAATGCAAAATTTTCTGTAATATTCAATTAATATTTATCTGTGGCCATACTTTCATCGCAGAAAAACTTTGAGTAACATTTCCATGATCAGTTTTTTGGCAAAATTTTGCTTTAACTTTTAAAATGTGGTGGGGTATGTGAAAGTTCTAAGGTGGAGGGTAAAAAGGTGGTCGAAAATTTTATGCGCAGGGCTGTTGCGGTTCCTATTTTTCCTATTTTTTCCTATTTTTTCGAGACATTCCTATTTATTCCTATTTTCAGCCAAAATTCCTATTTTTTCCTATTTTTTCTATTTGACCAGAGTAAATTGTCATTGGATCTTGGCTATTTTTGTTGAACAGAACACAAAACTTTTTTAAGATTTGAATGACAACAGTTTTTGGGAAAAATTTTGCGCCTTCGGCGCAATTGTGTTTCCTTGTTTTTAAAACGCCCTTGTCTTACCTTTGCTTATTGGTCCTCTAATTAACACTACCTTGGTAATTGGTACATAGTTGCTTTGGGTTACTAAATTTTTCGTTGTAAAATTAGAAGCTTTATACACCGTTGCAACAACATTTTCCGGTTTTAAGAAATTCTTTTTACGAACGAATCCACACGGATTAAATTAAGCTCCCAAATTTTTGGTAGTTGGACTGGACGTATAGACAATAGGCTTAGGCATATATGCGCATTTCATAAATTGACTATGCAGTGCTTGATGCACATCCACACTGGCTTTACTCATGCGTTAACCTTGGGTGTTTGTGTTTTAGTTCTAGCATTTTTAGAATTTAATGTTAGATTCCAGCCCAAAGATAGAGTACATATACAAGTAATTGCCCGGGGAGGGGCTCGGGCGGGGATCTCAAACAAGATTAGAGATATCTCTAAAATTGAGAGCCAGTAGCAATTTTCTGGAGCGCTTTGACCGATATTTTTCAGTAATTGTCCCTTTCTGTTGCTTGAAGGAGTGCACTCAATACTAGAATTTTTCTCATTCCACAAATAAAGTGTGTCATTGCACTATTTTCTATAGGCCTGAAAACTTATTTTCATAACTTTAAGGTGTGAAACGAATTTAAACAGTAAACAATGAATTCAGACCGTTTTCGAAAATTTTCCGAATTTTCCAGAAAATTTTTTGAAATTTCTAATTTTGACAAATTTTTTCGAAAATTTTCCATCTTACCAGAAAAAAGTAGCGAGTTTTTTTCGAAGGCTTCAAAAACAAATTCGATATTTCCTGTAGTTCCTTCGGTAACCATCCCCGGTTAAATCGAGATTAAACTGAACCAGTTTTAATAGCATCACCCCAGATTTCCCCAGAGTCCCCGAGTGGTCAAAAATATTTCAGCTTCCAATATTAATCCTATAATATAAGTGGTTCTAATCCCTGAAAAGTGCGACACCACCGTTCATAAGGCACAATACGTAACTGAACGAAGTAC